>JAPDOI010000770.1:0-281906 GCA_029168955.1 Aplectana chamaeleonis
CAGAACGCCGTAATAATTGTGTGAGGCTTAAATGAGAGTGAGTGCTGGACGCCGTAGAAAGTGTGGTGGACCCAAATGAGAGAGCGTCGGACGCCGTAGAAACGTGTGCGGACCCAGGTGGGAGTACGCCGGACGCCGTAGTGGTAAAGTGTGCGGACCCAAATGGGTGTGCGCAGCAACGCCGCAGGTGAAAGTGTGTGTGGACCTTAATGAAAGTGAGCGCCGGACGCCGTAGAAAGCGTGCGGGACCCACGTGGGGAGTGCGCCGCACGCCGTGGTAAGAAAGTGTGTGTGGACCCAAGTGGGAGTGAGGCCGGACGCCGTAGAAAGTGTGCGGACCCAAATGAGAGAGTGGCCGCAACGCCGTTCAGCAGTGCGGGACTCTGGCATGGGAGCAGGCGCCGGACGCCGTAGAAAATGTGCAGGACCCAATGAGAGTGGCGCCACGCGCCGTAGAAAGCGTGCGGGACCTGGCGGGAAAGATGCGCTGGACGCCGTAGAAAGTGGGTGGACCTTACGGGAGTGCGCCGGACGCCGTAGAAAGTGCGGGACCCAAATGAAGAGTGCAGCGCTGGACGCCGTAGAAAGTGTGGCGGGACCCACGCGGGAGCAGCGCCGGACGCCTTTAGCGTGTGCGGGTCCCAAATGTGGGTGAGCAGAACGCGGTAGTAATTGTGTGAGACCCAATGAGAGTGCGCCGGACGCCGTAGAAAGTGTGCAGGACCCAACGCGGAGTAGCGCTACGGACGCCGTAGAAAGTGTGTGGGTCCCAATGGGTGTGGGAGAACGCGCCGTAGTACTGTTGTGGTGAGACCCAAATGAGAGTGATGCGCGCGACGCCGTAGAAAGTGTGCGGGACCCAAATGAGAGAGCTGCCGGACGCCGTAGAAAGTGTGCGGACCCAAGTGGGAGTGCGCAGAACGCCGTAGAAAAAGTGCGCAGGACCCACATGAGGCGTGCGCAGAACGCCGTAGAAAGTGTGCGGGACCCAAATGGGAGCGTGCGCTGGAACGCCGCAGAAAGTGTGCGGGACCCACATGAAAGCGCAGAGGCGCCGGTGGTGAAGTGTATGGACCACGGGAGTGTGCCGTACGCCGTATAAAGTGTGCGACTGGCGGGAGCAGCGCCGGACGCCGTAGAAAGGCAGGACCCAATGAGAGTGCGCCACGCGCCGTAGAAAGCGTGCGACCTGGCGGAGGAGCGCCGGACGCCTTTTGTGAAAGTGCGCAGGACCCACGTGGAGCGTGCCGAACGCCGTAGAAAGCGTGGGGTGGACCCAGCGGGAGTGCGCCGGACGCCGTAGAAAGTGTGTCGGACCCAATGGAGAGCGCGGTGCCGGACGCCGTAGAAAGCGTGCGGGACCCATGGGAGCGCCGGACGCCGCAAAGTGTGCGGACCCACGTGGAGTGAGCGCGCACGCCGTAGAAAGTGCGGTGCGGGACCCACGCGGGAGTGTGCCGCACGCCGTAGAAAGTGCGAGGGACCCAGAATGAGATGCTGAGCGCCGGACGCCGTAGAAAGTGTGCGGGACCCACGTGGGGGAGCGCCGGACGCCGTATAAAAGTGTGCGGGTCCCAAATGGGTGTGAGCAGAACGCAGTAGTAATAATTGTGTGAGACCCAAATGCCGAGAGTAGGCATGCCGGACGCCGTAGAAAGTGTGTGGACCCGGGCGCGGAGTGCGCCGGACGCCGTGCAGAAAGTGGTGCGGGACCCAAATGGGGGTGCGCAGAACGCCGTAGAAAGTGCGTGTGGACCCGAATGAAAGTGCAGAGCGCCGGACGCCGTAGAAAGTGTGCGCGGACCCACGTGGGGAGTGAAGCCGCACGCCGTATAAAGCGTGCGGACCCAAATGAGAGTGCGCCGGACGCCGTAGAAAGTGTGCGGGACCCGAATGAGAGTGCGTCCACGCGCCGTAGAAAGCGTGCGGGACCCAAGTGGGAGTAGCGCCGGACGCCGTATAGAAAGTGTGCGGACCCATGGCCGGGAGTGTGCCGTAACGCCGTAGAAAGTGTGCGGGACCCAAACGGTGTGCGCAGAACGCCGTAGAAAGTGTGTCGGACCCAAATGAAAGCGAGCCGGACGCCGTAGAAAGTGCGCGGGACCCAAGTGGGAGTGTGCCGCACGCCGTATGTAGTGCGGGACTCCACGTGGAGTGCGCCGGACGCCGTAGAAAGTGTGCGTGGACCCAATGAGAGTGAGCGCCACGCGCCGTAGAAAGCGTGCGTGGACCCGAGTGGGAGCAGCGCCGGACGCCGGTTAGTGCGTGCGGTCCCAAATGGCGTGGCAGAACGCAGCGTGGAGACCCAAATGGGGAGTGCGCCGCACGCCGTAGAAAGTGTGCGGACCCATACGGGAGTGCGCCGGAACGCCGTAGAAAGTGTGCGGGACCCAAAATGAGTAGTGTGCGCAGAACGCCGTAGAAAGCGTGCGGGACCCAAATTGAAGTAGTGCGCCGGACGCCGTAGAAAGTGTGCGTGGACCCACGTGGGAGTGTGCCGCACGCCGTATAAAGTGTGCGGGACCCAAATGGGCGGAGTGACGCCGGACGCCGTAGAAAGTGCGGACCCACGTGGGGCGTGCCGCACGCCGTAGATTATGTGAGACTCAAACGAGAGTGAGCAGAACGCGGTAGTAATTATGAGACGAGCAGCTGGACGCCGTAGAAAGTGTGCAGGACCCAAGCGGGAGATGCGCCGGACGCCGTAGAAAGTGTGCGTGGACCCAAATGGGAGTGCGCCACACGCCGTAGAAAGTGTGCAGGACCTGAATAAAGTGAGCGGACGCCGTAGAATGTGCGTGTGACCACTTTGGGCGTGCCGACGCGATAAAGTGTGCGGGACCCACGTGAGCAGCGCCGGACGCCGCAGTAAAGCGTGCGGGTCCCAAATGGGTGTGAGCAGAACGCGGTAGTAATTGGTGTGAGACCCAAATGAGAGTGCGCCGGACGCCGTAGAAAGTGTGGCAATCACGGTAGCGCCGGACGCCGTATAAAGTGTCTGACGCCGTAGAAAGTGTGCGGACCCAAGTGGGAGTGCGCCGGACGCCGTAGAAAGTGTGCGGGACCCAAATGGGTGTGCGCAGAACGCCGTAGAAAGTGTGTGGACCCAATGAAAGTGCGCCGGACGCCGTAGAAAGTGTGCGGGACCCACGTGGGAGCGTGCCGCACGCCGTATAAAGTGTGCGGGACTCACGCGGGAGGCGCCGGACGCCGTAGAAAGCGTGCGGACCCAATGAGAGTGCGCCACGCGCCGTAGAAAGCGTGCGGACCCAAGTGAGGCGCTGACGCCGTAGAAAGTGTGCGGGACCCACGGGAGTGTGGCGCACGCCGTAGAAAGTGTGCGGGACCCAATTAGAGTGCGCCGGACGCCGTAGAAAGTGTGCGGGACCCACGTCGGGAGTGCGCCGAACGCCTTTTAGAAAGTGTGCGGGTCCCAACGGAGTGAGCCGGACGCCGTAGTAATTGTATGAGACCCAAATGAGAGCATGGCGCCGACGCCGTAGAAAGTGTGTGGACCCAAATGGGAGTGCAGAGACGCCGTAGAAAGCATGCGGGACCCGCGGAGTGCGCCGACGCCGCAGAAAGTGCAGGACCCACGTGGAGCGGAGTGCGCCGGACGCCGTAGAAAGTGTGCGGGACCCAAATTAGAGTGCGCAGAACGCCGTAGAAAGCCATGTGCGAGACCCAAATGGAGAGCAGCGCCGGACGCCGTAGAAAGTGTGCGACCCATGGGAGTGCGCTTGACGCCGTAGAATGTGTGCGGGACCCAAACGGGTGCGCAGAACGCCGTAGAAAGCGTGTCGGACCCAATGAAAGTGCGCCGGACGCCGTAGAAAGTGTGCGGGACCCACGGGAGTGCAGCAGAACGCCGTAGAAAGTGTGCGGGACCCACATAAGAGTGCGCAGAACGCGCCGTAGAAAGCGTGACCCGCGGAGTGGCGCCGGACGCCGTAGAAAGTGTGCGGGACCCATCGTGAGTGTGCCGGACGCCGCAGAAAGCAGGTGGACCCACGTGAGAGTGCGCCGGACGCCGTAGAAAGTGTGCGTGGACCCACGTGGAGCGCCGGACGCCGTATAAAGTGTGCGGGTCCCAAATGGGTGTGAGCAGAACGCGTAGTAATTGTGTGAGACCCAAATGAGAGGTGCGCCGGACGCCGTAGAAAGTGTGCGTGGACCCAAATGGGAGAGCCGCCGGACGCCGTAGAAAGTGCAGTGGACCCAATGGGAGTGCGCCGGACGCCGTAGAAAGCGTGTGCGGGACCCAAATGAGTGAGTACACTGCCGTAGAGCCAGTGTGCGGGACCCACGTGGGAGTGCGCTGGACGCCGTAGAAAGTGTGCGGGACCCAAATGGGTGTGCGCAGAACGCCGTAGAAAGTGCGCGGGACCCAAATGGGAGTGCGCCGGACGCCGTAGAAAGTGTGTGGACCCATTACGCAGTGCGTGCCGGACGCCGTAGAAAGTGCGGGACCCACGTGGGGAGTGCGCCGACGCCGTAGAAAGTGTGCGGACCCAAATGAGAGTGCGCCGGACGCCGTAGAAAGTATGCGGGACCCAAATGGGAGTGCGCCGACGCCGTAGAAAGTGTGCGGGACCCAATGAGAAATGCGCCGCCACGCCGTAGAAAAGCGTGGACCCAAGGGAGCAGAGTAGGCCCGAGGCGCCGTAGAAAGTGTGCGGACCCAAACTGGTGCGCAGAACGCCGTAGAAAGTGTGTCGGACCCAATGAAAGTGCGCCGGACGCCGTAGAAAGTGTGCGGGACCCACGTGGAGTGTGCCGCACGCCGTATAAAGTGTGCGGGACTCAAGTGGGAGTGCGCCGGACGCCGTAGAAAGTGTGCGGGACCCAAACAGAGTGCGCCGGACGCCGTAGAAAGTGTGCGGGACCCAATGGGAGACCGCCGGACGCCGTAGAAAGTGCGTGCGGGACCCACGTGGAGCAAAGCGCCGGACGCCGTAGAAAGTGTGCGGGACCCAAATGAGAGTGCGCCGGACGCCGTAGAAAGTGTGCGGACCCAAATGGGAGTGCGCCGGACGCCGTAGAAAGTGTGCGGACCCAAATGGGTGTGCGCCAGAACGCCGTAGTAAGTGTGCGTGGACCCAATGAGAGTGGCGCCGGACGCCGTAGAAAGTGTGCGGACCCACGGGAGTGTGCCGGACGCCGTATAAAGTGTGCGGGACCCAATGGGAGTGCGCAGAACGCCGTAGAAAGTGGGACCCAATGAGAGTGCGCCGGATGCCGTAGAAAGCGTGCGGGACCCACTTGGAGTGCGCCGCACGCCGTAGAAAGTGTGCGGGACCCAAGTGGGAGTGCACCGGACGCCGTAGAAAGTGTGCGGGACCCAAATGAGAGTGCGCCACGCGCCGTAGAAAGTGTGCGGGACCCAGCGGGAGTGCGCCGGACGCCGTAGAAAGTGCGGGACCCAAATGGGTGAGCGCACAACGCCGTAGAAAGTGTGCGGGACCCAATGGGGAGTGCGCCGGACGCCGTAGAAAGTGTGGGGGACCCACATGGGCGTGCGCAGAACGCCGTAGAAAGCGTGCGGGACCCACGTGGGAGTGCGCCGGACGCCGTAGAAAGTGTGCGGGACCCAAATGAAAGTGCGCCGGACGCCGTAGAAAGTGTGCGGGACCCACGTGGAGTGTGCGCCACACGCCGTAGAAAGCGTGCGGGACCCTTGTGGGAGTGCGCCGGACGCCGTAGAAAGTGTGCGGGACCCAAATGAAAGTGCGCCACACGCCGTAGAAAGCATGCGGGACCCAAAAGGGAGTGCGCCGGAAGCCGTAGAAAGTGTGCGGGGCCCAAATGAGAGTGCGCCGGACGCCGTAGCGTGCGAGACCCACGTGGGAGTGCGCCGGACGCCGTAGAAAGTGTGCGGGACCCAAATGGGAGTGCGCCGGACGCCGTAGAAAGTGTGCGGGACCCAAATGGGTGTGCGCAGAACGCCGTAGAAAGTGTGGGACCTAAATGAGCGGAGTGCGCCGGACGCCGTAGAAAGTGTGCGGGACCCAAATGGGAGTGTGCCGACGCCGTAGAAAGTGTGCGGGACCCAAGTGGGAGTGCGCCGGACGCCGTAGAAAGTGTGCGGGACCCAAATGAGAGTGCGCCACGCGCCGTAGAAAGCGTGCGGGACCCAAGCGGGAGTGCGCCGGACGCCGTAGAAAGTGTGCGGGACCCAAATTGAGTGCGCCGGACGCCGCAGAAAGTGTGCGGGACCCAAATGAGAGTGCGCCGAACGCCGTAGAAAGTATGCGGGACCCAAATGGGCGTGCGCAGAACGCCGTAGAAAGTGTGCGGGACCCAAGTGGAAGTGCGCCGGACGCCGTAGAAAGTGTGCGGGACCCAAATGAGCAGGCGCCGGACGCCGTAGAAAGTGTGCGGACCCAAGTGGGAGCGCCGGACGCCGTAGAAAGTGTGCGGGACCCAATGCGTGAGCCACACGCCGTAGAAAGCATGCGGACCCAATGGGAGTGCGCCGGACGCCGTAGAAAGTGTGCGGGACCCAAATGGGAGTGCGCAGAACGCCGTAGAAAGTGTGCGGGACCCAAATAAGTGTGCGCAGAACGCCGTAGAAAGTGTGCGGACCCAAGTGGGAGTGCGCCGGACGCCGTAGAAAGTGTGCGGACCCAGTGAGTGCCGGACGCCGTAGAAAGTGTGCGTGGACCCAAATGGGTGAGCAGGACGCCGTAGAAAGTGTGCGGGACCCAAATGAGAGTGCCAGACGCCGTAGAAAGTGTGCGGGACCCACGCGGAGTGCGCCGGACGCCGTAGAAAGTGTGCGGGACCCAATTGGGAGTGCGCCGGACGCCGTAGAAAGTGTGCGGGACCCAAATGGGAGTGCGCCGGACGCCGTAGAAAGTGTGCGGGACCCAAATGGGAGCGCGCAGAACGCCGTAGAAAGTGTGTCGGACCCAAATGAAAGTGCGCCGGACGCCGTAGAAAGTGTGCGGGACCCACGTGGGGTGTGCGCCGCACGCCGTATAAAGTGTGCGGGACCCACGTGGGAGTGAGCGCCGGACGCCGTAGAAAGTGTGCGGGACCCAAATGAGAGTGCGCCACGCGCCGTAGAAAGCGTGCGGGACCCAAGTGGGAGTGCGCCGGACGCCGTAGAAAGTGTGCGGGACCCATCGTGGAGTGTGCCGCACGCCGTAGAAAGTGTGCGGGACTCAAATGGCGAGTGCGCCGGACGCCGTAGAAAGTGTGCGGGACCTAAATGAGAGTGCGCCACGCGCCGTAGAAAGCGTGCGGGACCCAAAAGGGAGTGCGCCACACGTCGTAGAAAGCGTGCGGGACCCAAGTGGGAGTGTGCCGGACGCCGTAGAAAGTGTGCGGGACCCAAATGAAAGTGCGCCGGACGTCGTAGAAAGTGTGCGGGACCCACGTGGGAGTGCGCCGGACGCCGTATACAGTGTGCGGGACCCAAATGGGTGTGGCAGAACGCCGTAGAAAAAGTGTGCGGACCCAATGGGAGTGCGCCGGACGCCGTAGAAAGTGTGCGGGACCCATGGAGAGTGCGCCGGACGCCGTAGAAAGTGTGCGGGACCCATGGAGTGCGCCGGACGCCGTAGAAAGTGTGCGGGACCCAAATGGGAGTGCGCAGGACGCCGTAGAACGTGTGTGGGACCAAAGTGCGAGTGCGCCGGACGCCGTAGAAATTGTGCGGGACCCACGTGGGAGTGAGCCGGACGCCGTAGAAAGTGTGCGGGACCCAAATGGGAGTGCGCCGAACGCCGCAGAAAGTGTGCGGGATCCAAATGGGTGTGCGCCGGACGCCGTAGAAAGTGTGCGGGACCCAATGAGAGTGCGCCGGACGCCGTAGAAAGTGTGCGGGACCCACACGGGAGTGCGCCGGACGCCGTAGAAAGTGTGCGGGACCCAAATGAGAGTGCGCCACACGCCGTAGAAAGGGTGCGGGACCCGAAAGGGAGTGCGCCGGACGCCGTAGAAAGCATGCGGGACCCAAGTGGGAGTGCGCCGGACGCCGTAGAAAGTGTGCGGGACCCAAATGGGTGTACGTCGGACGCCGTAGAAAGTGTGCGGGACCCAAATGAAAGTGCGCCGGACGCCGTAGAAAGTGTGCGGGACCCAAATGAGAGTGCGCCGGACGCCGTAGAAAGCGTGCGGGACCCAAATGGGAGTGCGCCGACGCCGTAGAAAGTGTGCGGGACCCAAATGGGAGTGCGCCGGACGCCGTAGAAAGTGTGCGGGACCCAAATGAGAGTGCGCCGGACGCCGTAGAAAGTGTGCGGGACCAGTGGGAGTGCGCCGGACGCCGTAGAAAAAGTGTGCGGGACCCAAATGGAAAGGGCGCTGCGGTAGTATTTGTGTGAGACCTTGTAGAGTGTGCCGCACGCCGTAGAAAGTGTGCGGGACCCAAATGAGAGTGCGCCGGACGCCGTATAAAGTGTGCGGGACCCAAGTGGGAGTGCGACGGACGCCGTAGAAAGTGTGCGGGACCCAAATGAGAGTGCGCCGGACGCCGTAGAAAGTGTGTGGGGCCCAAATGGGTGTGCGCAGAACGCCGTAGAAAGTGTGCGGAACCCAAGTGGGAGTGCGCCGGACGCCGTAGAAATTGTGCGGGACCCATGTGGAAGTGCGCCGGACGCCGTAGAAAGTGTGCGGGACACACGTGGGAGTGCGCCGGACGCCGTAGAAAGTATGCGGGACCCAAGTGGGATTGTGCCGCACGCCGTATAAAGTGTGCGGGATTCAAGTGGGAGTGCGCCGGACGCCGTAGAAAGTGTGCGGGACCCACATGGGAGTGTGCCGCATGCCGTAGAAAGTGTGCGGGACCCAAAAGAGAGTGCGCCGGACGCCGTAGAAAGTGTGCGGGACACACTTGGGAGTGCGCCGGACGCCGTATAAAGTGTGCGGGTCCCATATGGGTGTGAGCAGAACGCGGTAGTAATTGTGTGAGACCCAAATGAGAGTGCGCCGTACGCCGTAGAAAGTGTGCAGGACTCAAGTGGGAGTGCGCCGGACGCCGTAGAAAGCATGCGGGACCCAAGTGGGAGTGCGCCGGACGCCGTAGAAAGTGTGCGGGACCCAAGTGGGAGTGCGCCGGACGCCGTAGAAAGTGTGCGGGCCCCACGTGGGAGTCCGCCGCACGCCGTAGAAAGTGTGCGGGACTCAAGTGGGAGTGCGCCGGACGCCGTAGAAAGTGTGCGGGACCCAAATGAGAGTGCGCCACACGCCGTAGAAAGCATGCGGGACCCAAGTTGGAGTGCGCCGGACGCCGTAGAATGTGTGCGGGGTGCGCCGGACGCCGTAGAAAGTGTGCGGGACTCAAGTGGGAGTGCGCCGGACGCCGTAGAAAGTGTGCGGGACCCAAGTGGGAGTGCGCCGGACGCCGTAGAAAGTGTGCGGGACCCAAGTGGGAGTGCGCCGGACGCCGTAGAAAGTGTGCGGGACCCAAATGAGAGTGCGCCACACGCCGTAGAAAGCGTGCTGGACCCAAGTGGGAGCGCGCCGGATGCCGTAGAAAGTGTGCGGGACCCAAGTGGGAGTGCGCCGGACGCCGTAGAAAGTGTGCGGGACCCAAATGAGAGTGCGCAGAACGCCGTAGAAAGTGTGCGGGACCCAAGTGGGAGTGCGCCGGACGCCGTAGAAAGTGTGCGGGACCCACGTGGGAGTGTGCCGCACGCCGTAGAAAGTGTGCGGGACCCAAATGAGAGTGCGCCGGACGCCGTAGAAAGTGTGCGGGACCCACGTGGGAGTGCGCCGGACGCCGTATAAAGTGTGCGGGTCCCAAATGGGTGTGAGCAGAACGCGGTAGTAATTGTATGAGACCCAAATGAGAGTGCGGCGGACGCCGTAGAAAGTGTGCGGGACCCAAATGAGAGAGCGCCGGACGTCATAGAAAGTGTGCGGACCAAGTTGAGAGTGCGCCGGACGGCGTAAAAAGTGTGAGGGACCCGAATGAGTGCGCCGGACGCCGTAGAAAGTGTGCGGGACCCAAATGGGTGTGCGCCGGACGCCGTAGAAAGTGTGCGGGACCCAAGTGGGAGTGCGCCGGACGCCGTAGAAAGTGTGCGGGACCCAAATGGGTGTGCGCCGGACGCCGTAGAAAGTGTGCGGGACCCAAGTGGGAGTGAGCCGGACGCCGTAGAAAGCGTGCGGGACCCAAAAGGGAGTGCGCCACACGCCGTAGAAAGCGTGCGGGACCCAAGTGGGAGTGTGCCGGACGCCGTAGAAAGTGTGCGGGACCCAAATGAAAGTGCGCCACACGCCGTAGAAAGCATGCGGGACCCACGTGGGAGTGCGCCGGACGCCGTATACAGTGTGCGGGACCCACGTGGGAGTGCGCCGGACGCCGTAGAAAGTGTGCGGGACCCAAATGGGTGTGCGCAGAACGCCGTAGAAAGTGTGTGCGGACCCAAATGAAAGTGCGCCGGACGCCGTAGAAAGTGTGCGGGACCCACGTGGAGTGCGCCGCACGCCGTAGAAAGTGTGCGGGACTCAAGTGGGAGTGCGCCGGACGCCGTAGAAAGTGTGCGGGACCCAAATGAGAGTGCGCCACGCGCCGTAGAAAGTGTGCGGGACCCAAGTGGAAGTGCGTCGGACGTCGTAGAAAGTGTGCGGGACCCAGGTGGGAGTGCGCCGGACGCCGTAGAAAGTGTGCGGGACCCAAATGAGAGTGCGCCACGCGCCGTAGAAAGCGTGCGGGACCCAAGTGGGAGTGCGCCGGACGCCGTAGAAAGTGTGCGGGACCCAAATGGTTGTGCGCCGGACGCCGTAGAAAGCATGCGGGACCCAAGTGGGAGTGCGCCGGACGCCGTAGAAAGTGTGCGGGACCCAAATGGGCGTGTGCAGAACGCCATAGAAAGTGTGCGGGACTCAAGTGGGAGTGCGCCGGACGCCGTAGAAAGTGTGCGGGACCCACGTGGGAGTGTGCCGCACGCCGTAGAAAGTGTGCGGGTCCCAAATGAGTGCGCCGGACGCCGTAGAAAGTGTGCGGGACCCACGTGGGAGTGCGCCGGACGCAGTAGAAAGTGTGGGGGTGCCGAAAGAGAGTGCGCCGGACGCCGTAGAAAGTGTGCGGGACCCAAATGAGAGTGCGCCGGACGCCGTAGAAAATGTGCGGGACCCACGTGGGAGTGCGCCGGACGCCGTAGAAAGTGTGGGGGAACCAAATGGGTGTGCGCAGAACGCCGTAGAAAGTGTGTGAGACCCTAATGAGAGTGCGCCGGACGCCGTAGAAAGTGTGCGGGACCCAAATGAGAGTGCGCCGGACGCCGTAGAAAGTGCGCGGTACTCAAGTGGGAGTGCGCCGGACGCCGTATAAAGTATGCGGGACCCAAATGAAAGTGCGCCACACGCCGTAGAAAGCGTGCGGGACCCAAGTGGGAGTGCGCCGGACGCCGTAGAAAGTGTGCGGGACCCACGTGGGAGTGCGCCGGACGCCGTAGAAAGTGTGCGGGACCCACGTGGGAGTGCGCCGGACGCCGTAGAAAGTGTGCGGGACCCAAGTGGGAGTGCGCCGGACGCCGTAGAAAGTGCGCGGGACCAAAATGGGCGTGCGCAGAGCGCCGTAGAAAGTGTGCGGGACCCAAACGGGTGTGCGCAGAACGCCGTAGAAAGTGTGCGAGACCCAAGGTAGAGTGCGCCGGACGCCGTAGAAAGTGTGCGAGACCCAAGGTAGAGTGCGCCAGACGCCGCAGAAAGTATGCGGGACCCAAATGGGAGTGCGCAGAACGCCGTAGAAAGTGTGCGGGACCCGAATGATAGTGAGCCGAACGCCGTAGAAAGTGTGCGAGACCCAAATGGATGTGCGCAGAACCCCGTAGAAAGTGTGCGGGACTCAAATGAGAGTGCGCCAGACGCCGTAGAAAGTGTGCGGGACCCAAACGAGAGTGCGCTGGACGCCGTAGTAAGTGTGTGGGACCCACGTGGGAGTGCGCCGTACACCGCAGAAAGTGTGCGGGACCCAAATGAATGTGCGCCAGACACCGTAGAAAGCGTGCGGGACCCAAACGAGAGTGCGCTGGACGCCGTAGAAAGTGTGCGGTACCCACGTGGGAGTGCGCCGGACACCGTAGAAAGTGGGCGGGACCCAAATGGGAGTGCGCAGAACGCCGTAGAAAGTGTGCGGGACCCAATGGGAGTGCGCCGGACGCCGTAGAAAGTGTGCGGGACCCAAATGAGAGAGCCGGACGCCGTAGAAAGTGTGCGGGACCCAAGTGGGAGTGCGCCGGACGCCGTAGAAAGTGTGCGGGACCCAAATGGGTGTGCGCAGAACGCCGTAGAAAGTGTGCGGGACCCAAATGAGTGCGCCGGACGCCGTAGAAAGTGTGCGGGACCCAATGAGTGCGCCGGACGCCGTAGAAATTGTGCGGGACCCCAGTGGGAGTGCGCCGGACGCCGTAGAAAGTGTGCGGGCCCAAATGGGCGTTCGCAGAACGCCGTAGAAAGTGTGCGGGACCCAAATGAAAGTGCGCCGGACGCCGTAGAAAGTGTGCGGGACCCAAATGGGAGTGCGCCGGACGCCGTAGAAAGTGTGCGGGACTCAAATGGAGTGCGCCGGACGCCGTAGAAAGTGTGCGGGACCCAAATGAGAGTGCGCCGGACGCCGTAGAAAGTGTGTGCGGGATCCAAGTGGGAGTGCGCCGGACGCCGTAGAAAGAGTGAGGCGTCCGAATGGGTGTGCGCAAAACGCCGTAGAAAGTGTGCGGGACCCAAATGAGAGTGCGCGGGACGCCGTAGAAAGTGGGGGGGACCCAAATTAGAATGCGCTGGACGCCGTAGAAAGCATGCGGGACCCAAGTGGGAGTGCGCCGGACGCCGTAGAAAGTGTGCGGGACCCAAATGGGTGTGCGCAGAACGCCGTAGAAAGCGTGCGGGACCCAAAAGGGAGTGCGCCGGACGCCGTAGAAAGTGTGCGGGACCCAAATGAGAGTGCGCCGGATGCCGTAGAAAGTGTGCGGGACCCAAGTCGGAGTGCGCCGGACGCCGTAGAAGGCGTGCGGGACCCAAAAGGGAGTGCGCCGGACGCCGTAGAAAGCGTGCGGGACCCAAGTGGGAGTGCGCCGGACGCCGTAGAAAGTGTGCGGGACCCAAATGGGTGTGCGCCGGACGCCGTAGAAAGTGTGCGGGACCCAAATGGGTGTGCGCCGGACGCCGTAGAAAGTGTGCGGGACCCAATTGAGAGTGCGCCACACGCCGTAGAAAGTGTGCGGGACCCAAATGGGAGTGCGCCGGACGCCGTAAAAAGTGTGCGGGACCCAAATGAGTGCGCCGGATGCAGTAGAAAGTGTGCGGGACCCAAATGGGAGTGCGCCGGACGCCGTAGAAAGTGTGCGGGACCCAAATGAGAGTGCGCCGGACGCCGTAGAAAGTGTGCGGGACCCACGTGGGAGTGCGCCGGACGCCGTATAAAGTGTGCGGGTCCCAAATGGGTGTGCGCAGAACGCCGTAGAAAGCGTGCGGGACCCAAAAGGGAGTGCGCCGGAAGCCGTAGAAAGTGTGCGAGACCCACGTGGGAGTGCGCCGGACGCCGTAGAAAGTGTGCGGGACTCAAATGGTTGTGCGCAGAACGCCGTAGAAAGTGTGCGGGACCCAAATGAGAGTGCGCCGGACGCCGTAGAAAGTGTGCGGGACCCACGTGGGAGTGCGCCGGACGCCGTAGAAAGTGTGCGGGACTCAAGTGGGAGTGCGCCGGACGCCGTAGAAAGTGTGCGGGACCCAAGTGGGTGTGCGCCGGACGCCGTAGAAAGTGTGCGGGACCCACGTGGGAGTGCGCCGGACGCCGTAGAAAGTGTGCGGGACCCAAATGGGTGGGCGCAGAACGCCGTAGAAAGCGTGCGGGACCCAAAAGGGAGTGCGCCGGAAGCCGTAGAAAGTGTGCGAGACCCACGTGGGAGTGCGCCGGACGCCGTAGAAAGTGTGCGGGACTCAAGTGGGAGTGCGCCGGACGCCGTAGAAGTTGTGCGGGACCCAAATGAGAGTGCGCCGGACGCCGTAGAAAGTGTGCGGGAACCAAGTGGGAGTGCGCCGGACGCCATAGAAAGTGCGCGGGACTCAAGTGGGAGTGCGCCGGATGCCGTAGAATGTGTGCGGGACCCAAATGAGAGTGCGCCGGACGCCGTAGAAAGTGTGCGGGACCAAAGTGGGAGTGCGCCGGACGCCGTAGAAAGTGTGCGGGATCCAAATGGGTGTGCGCAGAACGCCGTAGAAAGTGGGCGGGACCCAAATGAGAGTGCGCCGGACGCCGTAGAACGTGTGTGGGGCCCAAGTGGGAGTGCGCCGGACGCCGTAGAAAGTGTGCGGGACCCAAATGGGAGTGCGCCGGACGCCGTAGAAAGTGTGCGGGACCCAAATGAGAGTGCGCCAGACGCCGTAGAAAGTGTGCGGGACCCAAATGGGAGTGCGCCGGACGCCGTAGAAAGTGTGCGGGACCCAAATGAGAGTGCGCCGGACGCCGTAGAAAGTGTGCGGGACCCAAGTGGGAGTGCGCCGGACGCCGTAGAAAGTGTGCGGGACCCAAATGGGTGTGTGCAGAACGCCGTAGAAAGTGTGTGGGACCTAAATGAAAGTGCGCCGGACGCCGTAGAAAGTGTGCGGGACCCACATGAGAGTGCGCCGGACGCCGTAGAAAGTGTGCGGGACCCAAATGGGAGTGCGCCGGACGCCGTAGAAAGTGTGCGGGACCCACATGGGCGTGCGCAGAACGCCGTAGAAAGTGTGCGGGACCCAAGTGGGAGTGCGCCGGACGCCGTAGAAAGTGTGCGGGACCCAAATGGGCGTGCGCCGGACGCCGTAGAAAGTGTGCGGGACCCACATGGGCGTGCGCAGAACGCCGTAGAAAGTGTGCGGGACCCAAATGAGAGTGCGCCGGACGCCGTAGAAAGTGCGGGACCCATATGGAAGTGCGCCGGACGCCGTAGAAAGTCTGCGGGACCCAAGTGGGAGCGCGCCGCACGCCGCAGAAAGTGTGCGGGACCCAGGTGGGACTGCGCCGCACGCCGTAGAAAGTGTGCGGGACCCAAAAGCGAATGCGCCGGACGTCGTAGGAAGTGTGCGGGACCGAGGTGAGAGTGCGCCGGGTGCCGTAGAAAGTGTGCGGGACCTAAGTGGGAGTGCGCAGAACGCCGCAGAAAGTGTGTGGGACCTAAATGCGAGCGCGCCGGACGTCTTAGAAAGTGTGCTGGACCCAAATGCTAGCGCGCCGGACGTCGTAGAAACTGTGCGGGAACCAAGTGGGAGTGCGCCGCACGCCGCAGGAAGTGTGTGGGATCCAAATGCGAGTGCGCCAGACGCCCAAGAAAGTGTGCGGGACCCAAATGGGAGTGCGCCGGACGCCGTAGAAAGTGTGCGGGACCCAAATGGGAGTGCGCCGGACGCCGTAGAAAGTGTGCGGGACCCAAATGGGAGTGCGCCGGACGCCGTAGAAAGTGTGCGGGACCCAAATGGGAGTGCGCCGGACGCCGCAGAAAGTGTGTGGGACCTAAATGCGAGTGCGCCGGACGCCGTAGAAATAGTGCGGGACCCAGGTGGGAGTGCGCCGGACGCCGTAGAAAGTGTGCGGGACCCAAGTGGGAGTGCACCGCACGCCGTAGAAAGTGTGCGGGACCCAAATGAGAGTGCGCCGGACGCCGTAGAAAGTGTGCGGGACCCACGTGGGAGTGCGCTGGACGCCGTATAAAGTGTGCGGGTCCCAAATGGGTGTGAGCAGAACGCGGTAGTAATTGTGTGAGACCCAAATGAGAGTGCGCCGGACGCCGTAGAAAGTGTGCGGGACCCAAATGGGAGTGCGCCACACGCCGTAGAAAGTGTGCGGGACTAAAGTGGGAGTGCGCCGGACGCCGTAGAAAGTGTGTGGGACCCAAATGAAAGTGCGCCGGACGCCGTAGAAAGTGTGCGGGACCCACGTGGGAGTGTGCCGGACGCCGTATAAAGTGTGCGGGACTCAGCGCCGGACGCCGTAGAAAGTGTGCGGGAGCCAAATGAGAGTGCGCCGGACGCCGTAGAAAGCATGCGGGACCCAAGTGGGAGTGCACCGGACGCCGTAGAAAGTGTGCGGGACCCACATGGGCGTGCGCAGAACGCCGTAGAAAGTGTGCGGAACCCAAATGGGTGTGCGCAGAACGCCGTAGAAAGTGTGCGGGACCCAAATGAGAGTGCGCCGGACGCCGTAGAAAGTGTGCGGGACCCAAGTGGGAGTGCGCCGGACGCCGTAGAAAGTGTGCGGGACCCAAATGAGAGTGCGCCACACGCCGTAGAAAGTGTGCGGGACCCAAATGGGTGTGCGCCGGACGCCGTAGAAAGCGTGCGGGTCCCAAGTGGGAGTGCGCCGGACGCCGTAGAAAGCGTGCGGGACCCAAATGGGTGTGCGCAGAACGCCGTAGAAAGTGTGTCGACCCAAATGAAAGTGAGTGCGCCGGACGCCGTAGAAAGTGTGCGGGACCCAAATGGGTGTGCGCCGGACGCCGTAGAAAGCGTGCGGGTCCCAAGTGGGAGTGCGCCGGACGCCGTAGAAAGCGTGCGGGACCCAAATGGGAGTGCGCCGGACGCCGTAGAAAGTGTGCGGGACCCAAATGGGTGTGCGCCGGACGCCGTAGAAAGGGGGGGGGGCCCAAATGGGAGTGCGCCGGACGCCGTAGAAAGTGTGCGGGACCCAAATGAAAGTGCGCCGTACGCGCCGTAGACAGCGTGCGGCACCCAAGTGGGAGTGCGCCGGACGCCGTAGAAAGTGTGCGGGACCCACGTGGGAGTGTGCCGCACGCCGTAGAAAGTGTGCGGGACCCAAATGAGAGTGCGCCGGACGCCGTAGAAAGTGTGCGGGACCCACGTGGGAGTGCGCCGGACGCCGTATAAAGTGTGCGGGTCCCAAATGGGTGTGAGCAGAATGCGGTAGTAATTGTGTGAGACCCAAATGAGAGTGCGCCGGACGCCGTAGAAAGTGTGCGGGACCCAAGTGGGAGTGCGCCGGACGCCGTAGAAAGTGTGCGGGACCCAAATGGGTGTGCGCAGAACGCCGTAGAAAGTGTGTGGGACCTAAAAGAAAGTGCGCCGGGCGCCGTAGAAAGTGTGCGGGACCCACGTGGGAGTGCGCCGGACGCCGTAGAAAGTGTGCGGGACCCAAATGAGTGAGCCACACGCCATAGAAAGCATGCGGGACCCAAGTGGGAGTGCGCCGGACGCCGTAGAAAGTGTGCGGGACCCACATGGGCGTGCGCAGAACGCCTTAGAAAGTGCGCGGGACCCACATGGGCGTGCGCAGAACGCCTTAGAAAGTGCGTGGGACCCAAGTGGGAGTGCGCCGGACGCCGTAGAAAGTGTGCGGGACCCTAGTGGGAGTGCACCGGACGCCGTAGAAAGTGTGCGGGACCCAAATGAGAATGCGCCACGCGCCGTAGAAAGCGTGCGAGACCCAAATGGGAGTGCGCCGGACGCCGTAGAAAGTGTGCGGGACCCAAGTGGGAGTGCGCCGGACGCCGTAGAATGTGTGCGGGACCCAAATGGGTGTGCGCAGAACGCCGTAGAAAGTGTGTCGGACCTAAATGAAAGTGCGCCGGACGCCGTAGAAAGTGTGCGGGACCCACGTGGGAGTGTGCCGCACGCCGTATAAAGTGTGCGGGACTCAAGTGGGAGTGGGCCGGACGCCGTAGAAAGTGTGCGGGACCTAAATGAGAGTGCGCCACGCGCCGTAGAAAGCGTGCGGGACCCAAGTGGGAGTGCGCCGGACGCCGTAGAAAGTGTGCGGGACCCACGTGGGAGTGTGCCGCACGCCGTAGAAAGTGTGCGGGACCCAAATGAGAGTGCGCCGGACGCCGTAGAAAGTGTGCGGGACCCACGTGGGAGTGCGCCGGACGCCGTATAAAGTGTGCGGGTCCCAAATGGGTGTGAGCAGAACGCGGTAGTAATTGTGTGAGACCCAAATGAGAGTGCGCCGGACGCCGTAGAAAGTGTGCGGGACCCAAGTGGGAGTGCGCCGGACGCCGTAGAAAGTGTGCGGGACCCAAATGGGTGTGCGCAGAACGCCGTAGAAAGTGTGTGGGACCTAAATGAAAGTGCGCCGGGCGCCGTAGAAAGTGTGCGGGACCCACGTGGGAGTGTGCCGCACGCCGTATAAAGTGTGCGGGACTCAAGTGGGAGTGCACCGGACGCCGTAGAAAGTGTGCGGGACCCAAATGAGAGTGCGCCACGCGCCGTAGAAAGTGTGCGGGACCCGAATGAGAGTGCGCCACGCGCCGTAGAAAGCGTGCGGGACCCAAGTGGGAGTGCGCCGGACGCCGTATAAAGTGTGCGGGACCCAAGTGGGAGTGCGCCGGACGCCGTAGAAAGTGTGCGGGACCCAAATGGGTGTGCGCAGAACGCCGTAGAAAGTGTGTCGGACCTAAATGAAAGTGCGCCGGACGCCGTAGAAAGTGTGCGGGACCCACGTGGGAGTGTGCCGCACGCCGTATAAAGTGTGCGGGACTCACGTGGGAGTGCGCCGGACGCCGTAGGAAGTGTGCGGAACCCAAATGAGAGTGCGCCACGCGCCGTAGAAAGCGTGCGGGACCCAAGTGGGAGTGCGCCGGACGCCGTAGAAAGTGTGCGGGACCCACGTGGGAGTGTGCCGCACGCCGTAGAAAGTGTGCGGGACTCAAGTGGGAGTGCGCCGGACGCCGTAGAAAGTGTGCGGGACCCAAATGAGAGTGCGCCACGCGCCGTAGAAAGCGTGCGGGACCCAAGTGGGAGTGCGCCGGACGCCGTAGAAAGTGTGCGGGACCCACGTGGGAGTGTGCCGCACGCCGTAGAAAGTGTGCGGGACCCAAATGAGAAAACGCCGGAAGTCGTATAAAGTGTGCGGGACCCACGTGGGAAAGCGCCGGACGCCGTATAAAGTGTGCGGGTCCCAAATGGGTGTGAGCAGAACGCGGTAGTAATTATGTGAGACCCAAATGAGAGTGCGCCAGACGCCGTAGAAAGTGTGCGGGACCCAAGTGGGAGTGCGCCGGACGCCGTAGAAAGTGTGCGGGACCCAAATGGGTGTGCGCAAAACGCCGTAGATAGTGGGTGGGACCTAAATTAAAGTGCGCCGGACGCCGTAGAAAGTGTGCGGGACCCACTTGGGAGTGTGCCGCACGCCGTAGAAAGTGTGCGGGACCCAAATGGGTGTGCGCAGAACGCCGTAGAAAGTGTGTGGGACCTAAATGAAAGTGCGCCGGACGCCGTAGAAAGTGTGCGGGACCCACGTGGGAGTGTGCCGCACGCCGTATAAAGTGTGCGGGACTCAAGTGGGAGTGCGCCGGACGCCGTAGAAAGTGTGCGGGACCCAAATGAGAGTGCGCCACGCGCCGTAGAAAGCGTGCGGGACCCAAGTGGGAGTGCGCCGGACGCCGTAGAAAGTGTGCGGGACCCACGTGGGAGTGTGCCGCACGCCGTAGAAAGTGTGCGGGACCCAAGTGGGAGTGCGCCGGACGCCGTAGAAAGTGTGCGGGACCCAAATGAGAGTGCGCCACGCGCCGTAGAAAGCGTGCGGGACCCAAGTGGGAGTGCGCCGGACGCCGTAGAAAGTGTGCGGGACCCACGTGGGAGTGTGCCGCACGCCGTAGAAAGTGTGCGGGACCCAAATGAGAGTGCGCCGGACGCCGTAGAAAGTGTGCGGGACCCACGTGGGAGTGCGCCGGACGCCGTATAAAGTGTGCGGGACCCACATGGGCGTGCGCAGAACGCCGTAGTAATTATGCAGACCCAAATGAGAGTGCGCCACGCGCCGTAGAAAGTGTGCGGGACCCAAGTGGGAGTGCGCCGGACGCCGTAGAAAGTGTGCGGGACCCAAATGGGAGTGCGCCGGACGCCGTAGAAAGTGTGTGGGACCCAAATGAGAGTGCGCCGGACGCCGTAGAAGGTGTGCGGGACCCACGTGGGAGTGCGCTGGACGCCGTATAAAGTGTGCGGGACTAAAGTGGGAGTGCGCCGGACGCCGTAGAAAGTGTGCGGGACCCACATGAGAGTGCGCCACGCGCCGTAGAAAGTGTGCGGGACCCAAATGAGAGTGCGCCGGACGCCGTAGAAAGTGTGCGGGACCCAAGTGGGAGTGCGCCGGACGCCGTAGAAAGTGTGCGGGACCCAAGTGGGAGTGCGCCGGACGCCGTAGAAAGTGTGCGGGACCCACGTGGGAGTGTGCCGCACGCCGTAGAAAGTGTGCGGGACTCAAGTGGGAGTGCGCCGGACGCCGTAGAAAGTGTGCGGGACCCAAATGAGAGTGCGCCACGCGCCGTAGAAAGCGTGCGGGACCCAAGTGGGAGTGCGCCGGACGCCGTAGAAAGTGTGCGGGACCCACGTGGGAGTGTGCCGCACGCCGTAGAAAGTGTGCGGGACCCAAATGAGAGTGCGCCGGACGCCGTATAAAGTGTGCGGGACCCACGTGGGAGTGCGCCGGACGCCGTATAAAGTGTGCGGGTCCCAAATGGGTGTGAGCAGAACGCGGTAGTAATTATGTGAGACCCAAATGAGAGTGCGCCGGACGCCGTAGAAAGTGTGCGGGACCCAAGTGGGAGTGCGCCGGACGCCGTAGAAAGTGTGCGGGACCCAAATGGGTGTGCGCAGAACGCCGTAGAAAGTGTGTGGGACCTAAATTAAAGTGCGCCGGACGCCGTAGAAAGTGTGCGGGACCCACTTGGGAGTGTGCCGCACGCCGTATAAAGTGTGCGGGACTCAAGTGGGAGTGCACCGGACGCCGTAGAAAGTGTGCGGGACCCAAATGAGAGTGCGCCACGCGCCGTAGAAAGTGTGCGGGACCCAAATGAGAGTGCGCCACGCGCCGTAGAAAGCGTGCGGGACCCAAGTGGGAGTGCGCCGGACGCCGTAGAAAGTGTGCGGGACCCAAGTGGGAGTGCGCCGGACGCCGTAGAAAGTGTGCGGGACCCAAATGAGAGTGCGCCACGCGCCGTAGAAAGCGTGCGGGACCCACTTGGGAGTGTGCCGCACGCCGTATAAAGTGTGCGGGACTCAAGTGGGAGTGCACCGGACGCCGTAGAAAGTGTGCGGGACCCAAATGAGAGTGCGCCGGACGCCGTAGAAAGTGTGCGGGACCCACTTGGGAGTGTGCCGCACGCCGTATAAAGTGTGCGGGACTCAAGTGGGAGTGCACCGGACGCCGTAGAAAGTGTGCGGGACCCAAATGAGAGTGCGCCACGCGCCGTAGAAAGCGTGCGGGACCCAAGTGGGAGTGCGCCGGACGCCGTTAGAAAGTGTGCGGGACACAAGTGGGAGTGTGCCGGACGCCGTAGAAAGTGTGCGGGACCCAAATGGGAGTGCGCCGGACGCCGTAGAAAGTGTGCGGGACCCAAATGGGTGTGCGCAGAACGCCGTAGAAAGTGTGTCGGACCTAAATCAAAGTGCGCCGGACGCCGTAGAAAGTGTGCGGGACCCACGTGGGAGTGTGCCGCACGCCGTATAAAGTGTGCGGGACTCAAGTGGGAGTGCGCCGGACGCCGTAGAAAGTGTGCGGGACCCAAATGAGAGTGCGCCACGCGCCGTAGAAAGCGTGCGGGACCCAAGTGGGAGTGCGCCGGACGCCGTAGAAAGTGTGCGGGACCCACGTGGGAGTGTGCCGCACGCCGTAGAAAGTGTGCGGGACTCAAGTGGGAGTGCGCCGGACGCCGTAGAAAGTGTGCGGGACCCAAATGAGAGTGCGCCACGCGCCGTAGAAAGCGTGCGGGACCCAAGTGGGAGTGCGCCGGACGCCGTAGAAAGTGTGCGGGACCCACGTGGGAGTGTGCCGCACGCCGTAGAAAGTGTGCGGGACCCAAATGGGTGTGAGCAGAACGCGGTAGTAATTGTGTGAGACCCAAATGAGAGTGCGCCGGACGCCGTAGAAAGTGTGCAGGACTCAAGTGGGAGTGCGCCGGACGCCGTAGAAAGTGTGCGGGACCCAAATGGGTGTGCGCAGGATGCCGTAGAAAGTGTGTGGGACCTAAAGTAAAGTGCGCCGGACGCCGTAACAACTGTGCGGGACCCACGTGGGAGTGTGCCGCACGCCGTATAAAGTGTGCGGGACTCAAATGGGAGTGCTCCGGACGCCGTAGAAAGTGTGCGGGACCCAAATGAGACTGCGCCACGCGCCGTAGAAAGCGTGCGGGACCCAAGTGGGAGTGCGACGGACGCCGTAGAAAGCATGCGGGACCCAAGTGGGAGTGCGCCGGACGCGACGCCGTAGAAAGTGTGCGGGACCCACGTGGGAGTGTGCCGCACGCCGTAGAAAGTGTGCGGGACCCAAATGAGAGTGCGCCGGACGCCGTAGAAAGTGTGCGGGACTCAAGTGGGAGTGCGCCGGACGCCGTAGAAAGTGTGCGGGACCCAAATGGGCGTGCGCAGAACGCCGTAGAAAGTGTGCGGGACCCAAATGAGAGTGCGCCGGACGCCGTAGAAAGTGTGCGGGACCCAAGTGGGAGTGCGCCGGACGCCGTAGAAAGTGTGCGGGACCCAAATGGGTGTGCGCAGAACGCCGTAGAAAGTGTGTCGGACCTAAATGCAAGTGCGCCGCACGCCGTATAAAGAGTGCGGGACTCGAGTGGGAGTGCGCCGGACGCCGTAGAAAGTGTGCGGGACCCAAATGGGAGTGCGCCGGACGCCGTAGAAAGTGTGCGGGACCCAAATGGGCGTGCGCAGAACGCCGTAGAAAGCATGCGGGACCCAAGTGGGAGTGCGCCGGACGCCGTAGAAAGTGTGCGGGACTCAAGTGGGAGTGCGCCGGACGCCGTAGAAAGTGTGCGGGAACCAAATGGGCGTGCGCAGAACGCCGTAGAAAGTGTGCGGGACCCAAATGAGAGTGCGCCGGACGCCGTAGAAAGTGTGCGGGACCCAAGTGGGAGTGCGCCGGACGCCGTAGAAAGTGTGCGGGACCCAAATGGGTGTGCGCAGAACGCCGTAGAAAGTGTGTCGGACCTAAATGCAAGTGCGCCGCACGCCGTATAAAGTGTGCGGGACTCGAGTGGGAGTGCTCCGGACGCCGTAGAAAGTGTGCGGGACCCAAATGGGAGTGCGCCGGACGCCGTAGAGTGTGCGGGACCCAAATGGGCGTGCGCAGAACGCCGTAGAAAGTATGCGGGACCCAAGTGGGAGTGCGCCGGACGCCGTAGAAAGTGTGCGGGACCCAAGTGGAAGCGCGCCGGACGCCGTAGAAAGTGTGCGGGGCTCAAGTGGGAGTGCGCCGGACGCCGTAGAAAGTGTGCGGGACCCAAATGAGAGTGCGCCACACGCCGTAGAAAGCGTGCGGGACCCAAGTGGGAGTGCGCCGGACGCCGTAGAAAGCGTGCGGGACCCAAAAGGGAGTGCGCCGGACGCCGTAGAAAGTGTGCGGGACTCAAGTGGGAGTGCGCCGGACGCCGTAGAAAGTGGGCGGGACCCAAATGAGAGTGTGCCACACGCCGTAGAAAGCGTGCGGGACTCATGTGGGAGTGCGCCGTACGCCGTAGAAAGTGTGCGGGACCCAAATGAGAGTGCGCCGGACGCCGTAGAAAGTGTGCGGTGACAAAGTGAAAGTGCGCAAGACGCCGTAGAAAGTGTGCGGGACCCAAATAGAAGCACGCCCATGCTGATCATTTTTTCCGCAGGGCTACCGTAACCATTCTTGAGCAAAACATGATAACGAACGATAACACATAACATGCGGGGTATAAAAGGGCAGAGGAGCGGTATGCATTCATTCACACACCGTTCTCTAGAAGCCGCCGGGAAGTGGCTGAGGAGGTCGAAATTGTGCAAACACGTTTTTTGGCTATTACGATGTGCTCATATCCAAGCTGACACTAAGAAATTTTTTGAAGGAGGGTTACGGTAGCCCTGCGGAAAAATGATCGGCGTGAGCGTGCTTGTGACCCAAATGGGTGCACGCAGAACGCCGTAGAAAGTGTGTGGGACCCAAATGAGAGTGCGTTGGACACCGTAGAAAGTGCCGGACTCAAATGGGTGTGCGCAGAACGCCGTAGAATGAAAACGAAAGGAACGCAGGACATTAGTGGGAGTGTGCGGCATCTCATAGAAAGTGTGTAGGACATCAGTGAAAGGGAGCAGGACATCAGAGGGAGTGTGCAGGACATTAGTGGGCGTGTGCAGGACGTCAAAGAAAGTGTGCAGGCCATCAGTTGGAGTGCGCAGGATGTCACAGAAGGGGGGGGGCAGGACATCAGTGGGTTTACTTTCATCTAACACCACCAGGCATAAATCATGTTAGAAAGGAAACCTTTGGGAAAAATTAATGAAATTCCTAAAAGTTTAGGTTCCTGGCAAAAGTAAAGATTTGGCGTGGCCATAGAAATATACTCAGTTAAAAAGGGAAGATAAAGAAAAATGAAAAAAGGTTTTGAAATATTCCTGAGAACGATTTGGCGTAGAATAATTTGTTTTTTGGGAAATGAAGTGAAGTAGTTGAAAGTATGATTTGGCAGTCGAGTTTGAACAAACTATTGATAAGAGTTGTGCAAAACGAGAGATCGCCTTGTCTGTGCTTATCCGTAGAACATATCAAAGCGAAATCACGCGTGTTGATTTTACTTCACCTAATACGTGAAGACCGCCGCATTACAGCTCCTGAAAAAGTTTCGATGCTTCCCATTTCACGCGTGATTTCGCTTTGATATGTTCTACGGATAAGCACAGACAAGGCGATCTCTCGTTTTGCACAACTCTTGTCAATAGTTGGTTCAAACTCGACTGCCAAATCATACTTTCAACTATTTCACTTCATTTCCCGAAAAACAAATTATTCTACGCCAAATCGTTCTCAGGAATATTTCAAACCTTTTTTCATTTTTCTTTATTTTCCCTTTTTAACTGAGTATATTTCTATGGCCATGCCAAATCTTTACTTTTGCCAGGAACCTTAACTTTCAGGAATTATGACTTGATTCCCGGCAGTACAGCAAAGAATACAAACTTCTGGTTGTGTTCACTTGTTAGAAGAAGACGTAAATTTGATATGATAATGATCTATAAGGTTCTTCATGGACTCACTGGCATCCGATCCAATAGCCTCTTCAAGTTGCGAGCATCTAATACCAGGGGTAGTCAGGGGGAAGGGGGAACTTGATCTTCCTAGAGCCAGAAAAAGCTTAAGGCGTTTCTTTTTCGTTCATCGAGCTGGTACGGAGTATGACAAATTCAATAAAAGGAATACCGTTCCTCACAATCTTATCTCTTTCAAACGCATGCTGGAAAAGTACCTTGAGTCGTAGGAATTTTCTTAGACGTGCATATTAATCATATCTTATGCTTTTTAATGCCAGGTGACCCAGAAAAGGGTTTAGGGGCCAAATAGACTGCCGCCGCTCAAAGGCGCGGCAGCACGCAATGGAGGGGAATCGATCGTGCGGCGTCGTATGATCGATACTCCTTCATTGCATGCTGCCGCGCGTTACAGCGGCGGGAGTCTATTCGGCCCCTTAGAGAGGAAAAGACGACAAGCGTATTCGATCGCGACCAGGGAGTTGAGGCAAACACTTTTGAGATATCGGCAAACGGCAATCGGCAAGAAAAGCCCAAAAACGGCCGGCAAACGGCAAACGGCATTCGGCATACGGCAAAACCTCATCCCTTAGATTGGCCCAAAAGTGATTCACATGTGCCGCTCTACTTTTTTTCCTTTTTTTCAATGCTTATGTCAACATTCTAATAATTCTATTGCAAGGTAGTAGTTCCATTTCAAGGCATCAGATGAACAGAAAGATGACATGTGGGATCTCCTGGAAATCAAAGAAATCGCCGCTGCGGCTTTGCTAGGAAGCGGCATCGGCTACTGCAGGCATCGAAGCGGAGTCGCACCGAAAATGTTGTGGCGGCCCCACGGTAATGCCGGTGCGGCTCCGTGGTAGTGCCGCTGCCGTTCCGCGGTAGTGCTGCTGAGGCTCCACGGTGGCGCCGCTGCGGACCCGCGGTGGTGGCTATGCGGCTCCGCGGTGGTGTTGCTGAGGCTCCGCGGTGGTGTTGCTGAGGCTCCGCGGTGGTGCCGCTGCGGCTCTGCGGTGGGGCCGCTGCGGCTCCGCGGTGGTGCCGCTGCGGACCCGCGAAAGTGGCTATGCGACTCCGCGGTGGTGCCGCTGCGGCTCCGCGATGGTGCCGCTGCGGCTCCGCGATGGTACCGCTGCGGCTCCGCGATGGTGCCGCTGCGGCTCCGCTATGGTGCCGCTATGGCTCCGCGATGGTGCCGCTGCGGCTCCGCGGTGGTGCCGCTGCGGACACGCGGTAGTGGCTACGCGGCTCCGCGGTAGTGGCTACGCGGCTCCGCGGTAGTGGCTACGCGGCTCCGCGGTGGTGCCGCTTCGGCTCCGCGGTGGTGCCGCTAGGGCTCCACGCTCGGTGGCTGAGCCTCGACAAAAATAGAACCGACTGGGAATAACTCATACGGAATGAGTCATAATACAACTGGGTGGTGATCTCGCGTTAAGTTCGCGCAAAACTGAAACTTAACGTGAGCTGACAGAGAAAACGGAACTAGTATATGAATGAAGAAAAAGATGCATAGCTTTCGAAAAAGTTCTCCGGAGGAATCGGCTATCCATGGCTATCCATCTTTTTCCTCATTCACTTACTATTTCCAATTTCTCCGTCAAATCGCGTAAAGTTGCAGTTTTACTCGAACTTACTGTGAGCTAAAAAAAAGTTGAAAAATCGTCAGAAATTTTTTTCCCAAATCAATATTTTTTGGAAAAGACAGAATGAACCATTTTGTGAGGAATTTTTTTACACTATGCGTATCTGGTGGCTCATAACGTGGCGTGCGAGTGCGTAGTTTGAGCAATGTCCGGTCCCTTTCCTGAAAATCTTCAAATAAAAAGCTCGCGTTTAGCTGCAGTTTACCGCGAACTTACCGCGACCTAACTCGCGTTTTCAAACCCATTTACTACCACCTCAGATAAGTCAAAACCCCGGATAACCGTTAAGCGAACAATGGATAATCGGACTACCCGTAGTGCCTACATACCCGCGAGCATAGGCGGCGTTTCCTCTCAAGGTTTTGCCGAGTTTTGTCGAAAAAATTACAAAAAATTCGGCAAACGACAAACGGCAAACGGCAATTGCCGCACATCCCTGATCACGACCACTGTCTTTAAGTGCAAACAGGCGCCTTTCGATGGCGACGCCCCCGAAATCTGATTTGAAGCATAGCAAACGAAGATCCCGAGGCCGGATTCATCATTGGAAAATGGGTTAGCGCCAACTTTGGGTTTTGCAGACCTGGGTTGGAAAATTGGGTTTGAGTTGGATAACCCAGCACATTTGATTCACGTACGCACATCCTGGGTTGGTTAAAGGCAGTGTTCACGATGAAAATAGTTTTTCTGTTTTTTCGCCTATCTTGAAAAGGGCCCCATGCTGATTACAACGATGTCTCTGAAATCGTACAAGACCTTCTGGGAACGGTGTTATGGTCTCTCAAAGATTGAGCTAAGGAAACATGGTGGACGAGTTATCGGAGGCTTTTAACTTCCGTCTTTTGCAGCCGATCTATGCGAGTTGACCTGAGTAAAGAGAGAAGCTGAGAATGAAGGGAAGAACGGGGCTAATGATTGGAAATTATCGTTCATCTCACGATCTCGAGCACTCATTTGTTTACGTCGGTGGGCGTGTGTTGCGCTTTTGAGGTTTGCCTTGCGCTCAAAGTGGCAGCTTCGGGCTTTTTTGGAGCGTTTCCTGGCTCGTTTTCATGTGTTCTTTCGACGTCAGCGTTACAGTGTGCCCCTCCACTACCCACTCCTAGTGGAAACTGGAACACATTTTTATCGTGAACACTGCCTTTAAGCTAACCCATATTTTGAGCGCGTGGAAGGTGTATGCAAATGCACACATGATTTTCGCGACGTCTATTTCCAATTTCTCATCTAATCGATACATAATTTTTTAGACTGCCAACATCTCGTATATCTTCCCTTCTGGTTTTTGTACTCAAATCTGATTCCACAGGTCTTCGTTTTTTATGCTTGCCCCATACTTTCTTTTGACTTCAATTTTTATGTTCTTCTATATGTTTTTTTACTTGTTTTTCAGTAAGCCAAGGGGAGAACCACACAAGAAGACTGCATCATGTAAAGAACTGCACCTTCTGGAGCTCTTTGCAGGTGATCGCAGGATGTAGCATCAATGAAAAAATCCGTTGCGATCTTTCGCGTTCTTAATCTAAACGACATCCGAAAAATAATACATTGTGTATTTTCACGCCTTTTGGCTTTCAAAGAGAATTTGTATCTGATTGCACCATAGCAGTACACACTGTAACGTGCCACAAATTTTCACTAAATCAAAATCAGAAACGACTGGATATATAAGTCAAAACGAAGAGAAAAATTCGAGCGAAACGAAAACGGAGAACTGGTTGTATTTAAAAGAAGAGGGCAATCACAACGAAACTTTTTTCTCACTGAACGCAAATCTCTACGCTCAGCTCCATGAAAAGCTTTTCTCTCGGAGGCTTTCTGAAATAAAACGAAACTGGACAGAGGAACATTAAAGTGGAGCTAAAAAGAAGAACTTGAATATAAAAATTCAGAAATCAATTATTAATGGAATGAGAATCGGACGCCTATTCAAATAGAGAAGCGAAAAAACGACATGCGAGAGTGGCGGCAGTAAAACTCAAGAGCTGAAAATTTAGGAAGAGGAGATGACGCAGAAATATGACAGAAAGGAGGAATGATCTCAAGCACAGAGTTCAAAAGCTCAGAGAATGTTCCAAAATTCAGCCAGTATATGAGTCGATTTTCTCTCTGAACACAACAAAAAAACGACGATGAAATTAAAAACCTGGATTTTGAGCATCGGTTACAAAGGTCATACAGATGACATTCTAGAGCTTAACCATGTCCGAAAATGTCCCTAGACCGCATTATCTAGGAGAAGATTTTAGGTTGGGTTGCGTGTACCCTCTCTCCCCACTAGGGTTGCGCAAACCCAAACCCATTTTCCGATGGGTTATTAAATTGATAAATACCGAGAAATTGGGTTGGGCTGGCGCTGAACCCAACCCACATCGTCAAGCCCGGGGTCTGCGCAATGATGAATCCGGCCTCCGGTGTAGTTGTGCGCCGAGACAATTCTGTCACCAAATAAGATGAACTCTCTGATGGTTTTATTACGAAAGCGTCGGCCAAGAAGCTATAGAATTGAAGTTTCCGGAAGAACTTATCGTATAATCTCGCAACGGTGAATTTCGAAAACTTCCGGTGCCGATGTAATCTTATTTCATGGAGACTCGCACCCATGAGTTTTTGAAGATGCAGCATCGATTGACATTCACGGTTTGTCCGTTTTATTCAACCGAAGCTCAGAACCACGAAAATGAGGGACGTCGTATAAATTTCCAACGACCTGTTCACAGGTAAACTTCGCCGACATTCAATTGAAGAGCGATGTCGCTGAAGATTACATGCATTAGAAAACGACACTCAATTTATAGAAACTAACCTTATTAAATCAGGCAGAATTCAAAAACACGTCCCAAACTACTGACTCATGAGACGTAACTGCGAATCGGAAGGCTGCACCTACCCACATCATAACAAACGGCTGAAATGTGTCGCTTTTCGAATCGTTGAGCTTCAAGTTGAGCCTTTACATTGCGAAGAAGGGAACGACTGGACTCACTGAAAAAGTCCGACATTGGTGGGATTGAGCGGTTTCAAAAGATATTCGGAGCAATCAAAAAGGTTATTTTGGAGTCCCAGAAAAATAGGAGCAAACACATTTCAGAGCAGCGTTTTGAACATGTTGTTTCCGAATTGTGGTGCGCGCGAAGCGCGCACCAGATTTGGCTTTAACTCGCCCATGCGCAACTCTGCGATTCCGAAATCAGCGTTCAGAGTAACTGTGGAGATGCGGTTTTTTCTCCATTGGAAAGAGCGTAAAAAGTTGGTGTATGTACCGAAAAATGGTTTGGAATGGTTTCTTGGCACTGGAGAAAAATGGTGAAAACCACGTGATTTTGGTCGAAAAACTGTTAATCTCCTTTCTTTTCCTACGGCGTCCACGATCTTGTTGCAGTACTTAAAATTAAGCTAGGAAGCTAATTTTTTGGCAGGAGCCTAGAAATGGATGCAGCGAGCTCCTATTCAATTTTGGAGTTGAAAGCTCAATTTTAGCGGAACCTCAATATTGAGGGCCAAGACGGGTAAAAACATGTAAACATGTTGTTGTATACCATCCGACGTTCACTGAACTTAAAAATCAACTAATGAAAATCAACACGGTTACTGATAAGCTTCCTCCCAAGATTGTGCCCTGTTCGAGACGGTTGGTGTGAATAGAATTTGAGGAGCCCGCAGGACGCCGCAGAAAGTGCGCGGCCCCCAATGGGAGTGCGCAGGACGCCACAGAAAGTGTGCGGGCCAGCAGTGGGAGTGCGCAGGATGCCGTAAAAGTGTGCGGGACCATAGTGGGATTGTGCAGGACGCCGTAGAAAGTGTGCGGGATCATAGTGGGAGTGCGCAGGACGCCGCAGAAAGTGTGGGGGTCCCCGGTGGGAGTGCGCCGGACGCCACAGAAAGTGTGCGGACCAGCAGTGGGAGTGTGCAGGATGCCGTAGAAAGTGTGCGGGACCATAGTGGGAATGCGCAGGATGCCGTAGAAAGTGTGCGGGACCCCAGTGGAAATGCGCAGGATGGCGTAGAAAGTCTACGTGACTCCAGTGGGGGTGCGCAGGACGCCGCAGAAAAAATGCGGGCCCTCAGTGGGAGTGCGCAGGACGCCGTAAAAAGTGTGCGGGACCACAGTGGGAGTGCGGAATACGCCGCAGAAAGAGTGCGGACCCCTAGTGGGATTGTGCAGGACGCCGTAGAAAGTGTGCGGACGATAGTGGGAGTGCTCAGGACGCTGCAGAAAGTTTGTGGGTCCACAGTGGGAATGCGCAGGACGCCGCAGAAAGTGTGGGGGTCCCAGGTGGGAGTGCGCAGGACGCCACAGAAAGTGTGCGGGCCAGCAGTGGGAGTGCGCAGGATGCTGTAGAAAGTGTGCGGGACCATAGTGGGAATGCGCAGGATGCCGTAGAAAGTGTGCGGGACCCCAGTGGAAATGCGCAGGACGCCGCAGAAAGTGTGTGGGTCCCCAGTGGGAATGCGCAGGACGCCGCAGAAAGTGTGTGGGTCCCCAGTGGGAATGCGCAGGACGCCGCAGAAAGTGTGGGGGTCCCAGGTGGGAGTGCGCAGGACGCCACAGAAAGTGTGCGGGCCAGCAGTGGGAGTGCGCAGTATGCCGTTGAAAGTGTGCGGCACCCCACTGGGAGTGCCAGGACTATGTATAAAATGTGTGGGACCCCAGTGAAGGTGCGCAGGACGCCGTAGAAAATGTACGGGACCCCAGTGGGAGTGCGCAGGACGCCGTAGGAAATGTACGGGGCTCCAGTAGGAGTGCGCAGGACGCCGTAGAAAATGTACGGGGCCCCAGTGGAAGTGCGCAGGACGCCGTAGAAAGTGTACGGAGCCCCAGTGAGAGTGCGCAGGACGCCGTAGAAAATGTACTTGATCCCAGTAGGGGTGCGCAGGACGACGCAGAAAGAGTGCGGGCACTCAGTGGGAGTGCGCAGGACGCCGTAGAAAGTGTGCGGGACCACAGTGGGAGTGCGGAGTACGCCGTAGAAATTAAACGGGGCCCCAGTGGATGTGCGCAGGACGCCGTAGAAAATGTACGGGGCCCCAGTGGGAGTGCGCAGGACGCCGTAGAAATTAAACGGGGCCCCAGTGGGAGTGCGCAGGACGCCGTAGAAATTAAACGGGGCCCCAGTGGGAGTGCGCAGGACGCCGTAGAAATTAAACGGGGCCCCAGTGGGAGTGCGCAGGACGCCGTAGAAAATGTACTTGACTCCAGTGGGAGTGAGCAGGACGCCGTATAAAATGTGCGGGACCCCAGTGAAGGTGCGCAGGACGCCGTAGAAAATGTACGGGACCCCAGTGGGAGTGCGCAGGACGCCGTAGAAAATGTACGGGGCTCCAGTAGGAGTGCGCAGGACGCCGTAGAAAATGTACGGGGCCCCAGTGGGAGTGCGCAGGACGCCGTAGAAAATGTACGGGGCCCCAGTGGGAGTGCGCAGGACGCCGTAGAAAGTGTGCGGGACCATAGTGGGAGTGCGCAGGACGCCGTAGAAAATGTACGGGTCCCCAGTGGGAATGCGCAGTATGCCGTTGAAAGTGTGCGGCACCCCACTGGGAGTGCCAGGACGATGTAGAAAGTGTGCGGGACCATAGTGGGAGTGCGGAATACGCCGTAGAAATTAAACGGGGCCCCAGTGGGAGTGCGCAGGACGCCATAGAAAATTTACGGGGCCCCAGTGGGAGTGCGCAGGACGCCGTAGAAAATTTACGGGGCCCCAGTGGGAGTGCGCAGGACGCCATAGAAAATTTACGGGGCCCCAGTGGGAGTGCGCAGGACGCCATAGAAAATTTACGGGGCCCCAGTGGGAGTGCGCAGGACGCCGTAGAAAATTTACGGGGCCCCAGTGGGAGTGCGCAGGACGCCATAGAAAATTTACGGGGCCCCAGTGGGAGTGCGCAGGACGCCGTAGAAAATGTACGGGACACCAGTGGGAGTGCGGAGTACGCCGTAGAAATTAAACGGGGCCCCAGTGGGAGTGCGCAGGACGCCGTAGAAAATGTACGGGGCCCCAGTGGGAGTGCGCAGGACGCCGTAGAAAATGTACGGGACCCCAGTTGGAGTGCGCAGGACGTCGTAGAAAGTGTGCGGGACAATAGTGGGAGTGCGCAGGACGCTGCAGAAAATGTACGTGACTCCAGTGGGGGTGTGCAGGACGCCGTAGAAAATGTGCGGGACCACAGTGGGAGTGCGGAGTACGCCGTAGAAATTAAACGGGGCCCCAGTGGGAGTGCGCAGGACGCCGCAGAAAGTATGCGGGCCCCCACTGGAAGTGCGCATGAAGCCGCAGAACGTGTACGGGGTCTCAGTAGGAAAGCGAGGGTAGTTTTTTATGGTTGCGGGTCACAATTTTTAGGAGTTTTGACAACACCAATTCGTACCGATTTTATTATTTACGGAAAGCAGAAGCTGTCACAAGAGGTTTCGCCTCTCCGAAATGGGAATCGCTAAACAAAAATCAGGTTAAAAAGGGAACCTTTGGGAAAACTACAGGCCATAAAACGGCCAAAGTCTCACCGTCGACTGCGTACCACGCGCTGCGCGATCGCAAGCGCGTCGGAAGCAGACGAGTTTTGGCCGCCGCGCGACGAGTTTCGGCCGCCGCGCGAGGCCGAAACGTCGCGCGGCGGCCGGAACTGGTCACGCGGCGGCCAAAACTCGTCTGCTTCCGACGCGCGTGCCGTCGCGCAGCGCGTGGTACGCAGTCGACGGTGAGACTTTGGCCGTTTTATGACCTGTATGTGAAATTTTTAAAAGTTTAGCTTCCTGGCAAAAGTAATGATTTGGCATTGTTATAATTTCAAGAAATCAAAAAGTTGAAAAAATAAAAAAAATGTCTTGAAGTATCTTTAAAAATGATTTGGCGCAAAATAACCAGAAGTAATGAAAAACTGGGAAATGTAGTGAAATGATTAAAATCGGATTTGGCGGTCAGTCATAGGCCAACTTTTTATAATTAGTGAGAGACAAGGGATAGGATTTTACAAGCTGCTCCGTTAAACTTATCAAAGCTAAATCAAGCGCGCAACGGTAACCGTAAAACATTTCATTGAAGCTGTAATACGGAAATCAGGGTGATTCAAGCTATGTGAACGTAACGCTCAGATCCGGTGCGCGCTTGATTTAGCTTTGATAAGTTTAACGGATAAGCTTGTAATATCCTATCCCTTGTCTCTCACTAATTATAAAAAGTTGGCCTATGACTGACCGCCAAATCCGATTTTAATCACTTCACTACATTTCCCAATTTTTCATTACTTCTGGTTATTTTGAAATCATTTTTAAAATTATTTCAAGAAATCGACTGGACTGTTGTAGACTGAACTGTGGTACAACTATTTATTGAGGAGAGTCACCTCTCCGTACCACTCTACAACTACAAAATGAGCCACTATAACTAAACGAGTCGCCTTAAGAAGGGAGCGGACGCGGCCTCCGATGGCAGGCCCCGCCTGCGACGAGAGACCACGGGGGCAGACGAGAGCGCGAGGCATACATAAGATGCCGCTCCCCCGCATCCACCCCTCCGCGCCCATCGATCGACGGAGAATGATGACAAGAACAAACCAAGGAGGAAAACATAGTAACGAGGTAATAGAGGAAATTAACAGTTAAGAAACAGGTACTGAACGGAAATCAAATCGCCTAGGCCATTACATTAGTAGAACTACAGTACAACAGTGGATTTTTAACTGCTATTCTTAACATGCCCGCACTAACAGGCGAGTCGTCCCGACTCATATCACTGACGATATCACTAGGCTCCTCTCCGAACATTCCTGTTTTCCATACCACTGCTCCTTCGACCACTGTCACAACTGTTCCCGACGTCACTAGAACTGGGTCGATCTTCTCCATCCGGTTTAATGCTGAAATAGCAGTACTGTTAGAACCACAACTATGCTTCATAAGTTCCCACACTTCGATCGCATTCGTGGCATTAGCTCCGACGTCATGGCAAAGTGCCACATTTGAACCGGCTCTGTGCTCGAACTGCACTCTTGTTGCTGCCTCCACGGCTTCCACAGAATCGACGTATAGGTGGCTGCAACCCTTCGTGGCGGCGGCGGGACCATGGGGAGTGAGATGCGTAGATTTTACCTTTCGGAGCTTCGACTCCTTCCTTTCCTCACTCCAGCCCCTTGTTCTCCAACAGAGGCGACGTTCTCTAGTTCAAACCTGTCGGCCACTTTATTCGATCGTGCCATTTGGTGTGTCGGACTGGGAACAGCGACATGAACACACTGCCCAAAACAGCCGTAGTCACATCGATGACGCAGGTTGAGTGGATGCTCTATGCCGATACCCGTTTTGAAACATCGAATCTTCCGACTCGTTTGAATCTCTGCGGAGGGGTTCTTTCTGGGCTTCCCCCGCTTCCTACGAGTTCTAACAGGCTGCACGGGCTCTTCTGATACCCCTTTAGGTAGCCTCTGAACCGCATCGACTTGTACTCTGCTGAGTTCATCAGGCCCAGGCTTGCATGAGTCATGATCTCGGCGCCTATCAGGCATGACCGTATTGCATCGCCTCCATCTCGGGCAAGCTCCTGACTGATCGCGGTCATGGTTCTCAGCGCCTTTTCCTTGATCTGTTGCTGCGCAACATTTCACCTCAAGCGTCCGCTTAACGTTCGAACGCAAAATCTTCCTGGGCAACTCGACCTTGTCTGTGGGCACCATGTCTGCTGTTCCGCAAGGTGCTTCGTCTTCACCTTGTTTGAAGACTTCTGCTCCCACAAAAATGTCAGCGACAGGAGCATGGACTTCAGGAGTCGTTCGACTGTTCCTGAATTTTGCACCAGCAGACCGGACAACGGGGTCTTGCGGCTGCTTCCGCTGCTTCTGAGTACGCCTGTTCTTAACTGCACTGAAGGTTTCGCTTTTGCTGGGAGAGATCGCCGCTCTCTTAAACCGCTTAAGGTTAAATCCCAACTTGCCTAAGGCGTTAGTGCCAAGAACTAGCGATCCGTCACCTCCCTTCATCACGAAGCATGCGATCCTTCGCTTGTTGCTATTTCCAATCTGCATGGAAAGCCTTATCGCTCCCTTGAAGACCATAGCATTCCCAGAAGCGTCGTACACCGGAGCACATCCTCTCAGTGGAATCTCTTCAACGTCGTTATCCAAATCGAACCTTGACTTAAGAGCTTCTTCCAACATCTCCAGAGGGATGATGCTTACTTGGGAACCTGTGTCCAACAAAGCCTGTCGTGAGAATCCTAGGAGATGTACCTCAGATGACATTTGTCTTCCCACTAATTCGTCCTGTGGTCTGGATGAGCCTGCGGCTCCACAAATCCACTTGTTCAGCGAAGCCGTGAAGTTCTTCACTGGTCTTTCCTCTGCTGCCCCATTGCTTCCACTACCTTCACGCTGCGAAGGCTCTCTAGAAGCTCGGCATTTACGGGAAAGATGGCCAGTCCTGCCACAATTGTAGCAATTCAACGGTTTCTTTGGTTCTCCACTTGACGACACAGCTATAGAACAGTTAGCTGGCTCTAGTTTAGCGGGACTAGTATGTGTCCGACTTCCTCGTTTCGACGGCGAAAACATGTCCTTGCCTACTTCGGCGGGTTTTGATCGGCATGGCTGTGCAGCTTGCCGCATCGCTGAAGCGACATCTCGACTTCGCTCGCAGCGCTGAGCCAATCTTTTGACCATCTCGTATTCACACCCTTCTGGCGCGGCCTCCAGCGTTGAGTACAGCTGCAAGTACTCGGGCCAGTCCGTTAGTTGTGTTACGAGTTCCACAGCTCGTGTCTTCGACAGCACTTCATCGGAGGCATCTTGATAAGCCATCCTAGTCAGTCGTTCAAGCTCGATACAGAATCGAGTGACGTCGACATCTTTCTTCAAGTGCTTCAGTTCCATATAGGCCTTCATTTGCTGCGCAGGATTGCTAGCGCTCAGAATCTTCCGCATTCCATCGATGATTCCGTAGAGACTTCCTTCGCGGATGCTTCTTGGCAGCGCATCAGCTACTGCTTTAGGGAATCCGTCGAGCTTGGAGAGGAAGAGGTGCGTAAGCATAGCGTTATCTAACCCAAGGTTCAAATATTTCATCCTAAACCTGAGTACGAAGTCGTCGAACTGTTTTCCCTTGGGATCTGCAAAGGTCTCCACCTCTGGTAAGCTCATAGCAGCGAACATATGCCCCAAGTTTTGGTGACATTCGAGATTTTCATACCCTCTATTGAGAAATGGATTCACTCGAGTCTGCCAGTTCGATTCCGTCTCTCTCTGCTGCTGCGATCCGGTTGCAATGCTTTGAAAAGCATGAGGCGGTTGAAGTGGGAAGCATTCCGACTCAAGACCGACACTTAGAGGTCTTCCTGAATCGCCACTTGCTGCCGCGTTGAAGTCGAATTCTGCATGGTTCACGAAGCCCCTGTTAGCTTGGTCGAATGTGAGCGGCTCGATCGTGGCGCTTGGAGCATCTGTGACAACATCGTTGGCTGGTTGATCCCAAATAGTTTCACTATTACTTTGATCCAACTGCCCATGTTGCTGACAAATCTCCACGAAGGCTCTCGATTTGCTCACAACCTCTGTGGCATCAACGTTGAACAGCTCGCACAGTCGCCGCAGACAATCGTCCACTTCAGCAGACTGTTCACGCTGCTCCTCCAGAGCGGTAGCGAGGTTTTCCGAAAGTGTGACCGTTTCGGGTCTCCTCACCTTATCGGCACCCTGGCTAGAGAGCACGTTGACCTTGTCCATGAGTACATTCATCATGGTTCGCATCTCGGCCAGCTGCTGGGATGTTGTGGGCTCATTCAGCGCCAGTCGTTGCATTTCCATCACGCCTTCTTCCTGAGCGTTGCTGCTTGACGGCATTGTTCTGCAATCACTAATCGTCACTGGCGATTAGGCTATCGGCCGCGAGACAATAGCGATCAATTTGTAGTCGGGCTCCTACACGGAACAGCGACGAGCGTCACTGCAACGTACCCCCACTCTGTGACGGCGTCGATCGACACGCACGCTACCCACGCAGCGACGAAACACAACAGTGTATTCCGTGAATAACACTGATGCGTCTCACCACACGGGCACGCACACGCGACCGCACCACGTGAATGAGGATACACTGCTTCCAAGTAGGAGCAGGACTACACGCCGTAACCGCTTGACAACGGCTTAAGGGCGGATCGCTGGTCCTCTTCTTCGGCCTCGGTTCGGCCCCCAAATCGACTGGACTGTTGTAGACTGAACTGTGGTACAACTATTTATTGAGGAGAGTCACCTCTCCGTACCACTCTACAACTACAAAATGAGCCACTATAACTAAACGAGTCGCCTTAAGAAGGGAGCGGACGCGGCCTCCGATGGCAGGCCCCGCCTGCGACGAGAGACCACGGGGGCAGACGAGAGCGCGAGGCATACATAAGATGCCGCTCCCCCGCATCCACCCCTCCGCGCCCATCGATCGACGGAGAATGATGACAAGAACAAACCAAGGAGGAAAACATAGGAACGAGGTAATAGAGGAAATTAACAGTTAAGAAACAGGTACTGAACGGAAATCAAATCGCCTAGGCCATTACATTAGTAGAACTACAGTACAACAGTGGATTTTTAACTGCTATTCTTAACAAAGACGTTTTTTTTTATTTTTTCAGATTCTTGATTTCTTGAAATTATAACATTGCCAAATCATTACTCTGGCCAGGAAGCTAAACTTTCAGAAATTAGATAATGATACCATTTTTATGAGAAGAGAATAGAAGGTTTCTGCTTTCTTCACGTCAACATCATTTCGGGAGGCATGCCCAGCGCTGGTCTCAGCACAAGTACAGACTTTCGTTAATTACAAGGATGCATTCGATCCTTTGAAAGACCAGGATTCAATACTGCCGACTTTCTACACGTGAATGAAATTCAAACTGACTGTGCTTGCTGATCTTCACTCCCTGCGCAAAGAAGTAGGTGCCTGATAACATCACACATGTTGCGTACATCGCGGAGAATCGCCGCTGAGACAAGAGAGCACGGCTTGAACATAGCGGATGATCTCAAAATTGTTTGGAAATTAGATAAGTATGCGACCTCTTCTCTTTCCCTCCATTCAGATACAACTTGCTGAGAAATTGCTCACCTGATGATCCAATCAATCAAATTCTCCAAAGTGCCGGTGCTAATCACGTCTTTTAGGACAACTTCAACATGTGACGACATTTTCAGTAGCTCTACATCAATGTCAACGGCCATCTGCAAGCATGGGAAGGTCTGTTCTAATTGCAAGACCAGTGGTCGTATTCATGAAACACTGGGAGCCTCCCGAGAAGATCTAATCCACTCGCTATAAGACGAATTTCCGATGTTGCACTTTCCTGGGTACCCGGCAGGTAGACAGGAAGGCTCCCGGCTACCTGGCGGGTAGTCAGGAGGGTTTCTAGCCACCTGGCGGGTGGAACGAGAGAATAGCGGCTGCCTGCAACGTCGATCTTGCGTTTCAGAGCGTAATGAATATGTTACTGGCAGGCAGCGCGCGCTCTGCCCTCCTCCCGCACAATCGAGGTCGGACATGTTGTGCTCGCCGGAATGCACAGATAGCGGAGATGAGACACAGCAGCCTCCTACCCAGCGGTCTTCTCTCCGTCTCTGTGGGAGGCTACTCATGCCTGTCTCTGCTTTCACAGGTGGCGAGGAGGGGGCCGCCACTATTGACATCTCGACAGGAGAGGCACAAAACTCAGGAAGGGGGCTTAACCTTCCCGTGCCCGGCCATACGTCGGGTACGGGAAGGTTACGCCCCCTTCCTGCGCCCGCGATTTCATGAATACGGCCACAGCTTTTTCTTTTATGACTACCATCATGCCTTTCATATCCTCCTAACAGATATTCTACATGCAAAAGATGTAGCATAGTTTCGAACGGCATGTGGAATCGAATCTTTATGCAAACTCCCTCTCGGACAAATAAGCGGACCCACCGCGACGCAATGTCAAAGGTCATCACCACGCTTTTTTTGTGCGCGCACAGCTCTAAATGGATTCGCGGTCGGCACGCCCCCTCAAAAATAGGGCATACCGCCACCAAGTCAATAAATGGTGTTAGATTGATTACAATGCAATAGTTACACGCAGGCGGAGCTGCAGGAGTCCTGACCCATGGCTGGTGGGGACAGAGTGTTCTCCCGCTAATACATACAACCGAGGAGATAGTGGATACTTGGAACATGAGTAAATGGACAGGTGATGAGCCCATTTCATAACACAGGAAGGTGTGTCGTAGTCGACGCGGGTTCGCCGACGCATTCGCCATCCAGCACGTGGTCAGTCAGATTTGTGGGGCTGCGCACGATCAACCGAATCATGAGGCAGGCTTGTTCGCGGTCAGTTCTAACTGAAAGTTTTGCGCGCGGTACGAACGGTTCGTGAGCGTTCTAATTGCCACTTTTTGAGCGCGATGAGTCCGCACCTTTGTCCTAGTTGCATGTGTAATCCATATCGGAGTGAAATTACGACTACCGCGGTTGCAACACGCAACTCGATGCTAGCCCATCAACGCGGCCCCAGCACGATTAATCTTCGTTACATCATCGAAATGAGTTGCAACAGCGGTTGACTGCAGCAAAAATTTCACTCCGATATAAACTTCAGGCAAGAACGTTTATACGGCAGAGAGCTGCAATCAATTCCACGACAGTCCACGATGTTCCATGAAGTTTGAGCATAAAGTAGTCGAGAACAGCGTTTGAATTCGCGTCATATCGATTTTTCAACAGTTGCGCTGGATTCCATGCTATTCCTCTAGTTAGGAATCGTGGCGAAAAAATTTTGGCACCGTCGTTCTTGGAGCAGAATTCCGGTCCGCAATGGCGGACTACGGCTATTGCATCACGCGACCCGTGATACCCGTGCTGAGACCACTTGGTACCGGCACGATTCACCTCTCTTCCAGCACGGTTTTCACGCGTCGGGTGATGCAACAGCCGTAGCCCGCAATTGCGCACCGAAATTCGGCTTCGAGAACGACAATAGATGACTGGTGGAATTCGGCAGAATTATGTATTTCACATCTTTGGAACTGGGCGTTTTTGACGCACCAAACTCAGTAATGGGGACAAGATGAGTGCAGCTAAGAGGATGGAGGCAAAAAAAGGTAAATGATTCCGCGCGTGTGCTCAAACAGAAACCCGCTTCACGCTCCGCTGAAAAGCTGGCGTCGCCAGCGGGATTATAGCCATGGAGCCCGAAATTCAGAGTTTTGTCTAGTGGCTATGGCTGCTACCACGCTGCGGGGACTGCAGAGGGCGAGCAGCTGATTAATGCCCGGGCTACAAGCCGATTTCAAGATAAGTCGCTAATTCTGATGGGCGTGGGCAACGAGCCCCTCTGAATTTTATCGGCAGGGCGCGTGAAGCAGAAGGGAACCCGGGGACATCGACAAGAATCATTCCTGTTGGGGTCCCCTAAAAAAATCTTCGACACTTCATGTGTCATGATCCAGGTAGTCTTCGCTAAAGACGGTGCGTCCGAGATCGGCTTCTTTTTCGCACCTCGTCCTACCATCAAGTGTTGTGGTGTGACTCTTTCGCCGCCTTTTCTCGCCCGAAGCAGCGAAAATCATTCCAGCTTGTGGCTGGGCTGTGCAGACGTCCATGTGAGTCGATCCGTAAACCCTGGTTTGAGCAGCGCAGGTTTCACCGATCAGGCTCACTGCAGTACATATATTCTGTCACGATCGAGTCGGCTAATGAAGAGCTGGAAACAGTGGCGCTCCCTCTGCGTCTCTGCGGGTACGCAGCCGCGTCATCTACCCATTATATGCCATACCGTATTTCAGTGTATGGGAATCTTCGTCTTGTTCAAGTACACTCCTTTTTTTGCAATTTTCGCAACAGTTTTGCTTCTTCTTCATTAAAAATAAGTGTCATTTTCATCTATGATGCTAATACCCTTCCCACGTGGCAAATAGTTTTTTCGCGCTACAGATGACAACTTCGAGGACACGGAACCGTCTGATCTACCGATTTCGCAATTTGCTTGATACAAGTGAACTGTTTGCCAAAGTATTTATACGGCTGTTAACTGAATAGTTTTCCACGCTTCCGACGGGAACCGTACGGCCCTGTTCCACGCTTCCGACGGGAACCGTACGGCCCTGTTTCCAAATCATGTTTGCGAGCGTGAGTTCTCTAAGCCGTATGGTTCTGAAGAAGAGCTAATTCATCGAGCCGTGGCCAATCATACCTGTGAGTCCGCGATATTGTATAATTTCAGGAGATCGACGTTATCTCCTGATGACGTGGCAACATTGTACTTTAGAAGATTAACCAGCACTCCTTGCTTGACCACTCCACGACATAAACGTGAATCCAGATCTGGGGTAGAAGGAAAGCCGACGCTGAAGTTCGACTCCCAAATTTCTCCTAAACACGCAGTGCTATCTATGTATGGCCAATAGACTCCCCTATATTATACATTCACGCATTAACAGGTCTGTAGAGGCGTGGAGGATAAGAAGTCTCCAATTTAGACTTTATGCTGCACAACTGTGGGTTGATCCGTCTCCTAGTGTGTCCAGCCAGTGATCCGAACCACCGAAAAAAGGCCAAACCCGAGTCACCGAAAAAGACCGAATCCGAATCGAACCGAAACCCGAATCACCGAAATAACGTCAAATCCAAATCGAACCGGAATTCGAATTACTGAAACACCAAATTCGATCTGAATCGTTATCTGATTTACCAAAAAATTTTTGATCAACCCGAAATCCGATTCCCTGAAATTTTTACTGATGCCAACATTACATAGCATACCGTAACCATTTCTATCAGGAGAGAATTTGGCCGATGGAGATTCCACAAAAACACGATCGGCAAAATCACAGTGTCCCGTGTTGACGAAAATGCATACAGACCTACAACAATGCTTTGATAGGAGACACAGGTGGATGAAAAATAGGGATGCAATGAGGTAGCACAAACTGACATAGCTGTAAGCCGGATTATTGCTTTTAGAACAACTTCGTACGCCTCTTGTGCATAGGCACTGCGGGTGGCATCCCGTATACAACGAAGCGTGAGGATGAGGTCAGTGATCTAAAAAAAAAAATTTCTTCATTTCGCCCACAGTGGAATATTCAACGATTACTAAGCAACAAAACTTCAAAACGATTTTTTGAGAGCGATGATTAAAATCATTCCCACTTCTCAGGGAAGCATAACTATTGGGGTCCTATCGAGTGGGCTCTGGAGAAAATTCGCTATTCTAGTCCACCAAGACCGGCTGTAAATGTAGCCAACGAAATCTATGTCGACGGGATAGTTTTGACCAATCGTATAGTTTCGAACGATTTTATTTCAGGCAGCTAGTCTACTCTTTCGAATTCTGATCTAACTACGTCTTTTCCAATGTCCACAAAAATGCTTGTGAGATTTTTTTCCGATAAAACCTTCACAGCAGCACCCATATCTACACGGTTCGACGGCACAGACTCTATTTTTAATGCAAGTTAAGCCTTTACTCATCAATAAAAAGTTAAAAGTCTGCCGTGCCACAGTTTACAAACCTCCATGGTCATGTATGAATATTAGGATCTTTACTATATATAAAGGGGATCTGTCAGTCTGTCACGGTATTTCGTCCTCCGCGCATCGTATGTCGACCGAGATCAGCTGTCTTACCAAAAAAAGTATACGACGCACCTTCCAGGCGTGACTTGAAAGTCAACAACGTCGCCGGTTCAATTACCCAAATTTGAAGCACTTTTGGCCACGCCCTGTGCTCCGGCGGTCCTGCCCGTCCGGTGGTGCCCCCGGTGCCGGCAGCGGCGCGCGGTGGTGTGCCGGCTGCGACGCGCGGTGGTGTGCCGGCCGCGACGCGTGTAGGTGTGCCGGCCGCGACGCGTGTCGGTGTGCCGGCCGCGACGCGTGTCGGTGTGCCGGCCGCGACGCGTGTCGGTGTGCCGGCCGCGACGCGTGTCGGTGTGCCGGCCGCGACGCGTGTCGGTGTGCTGGCCGCGACGCGTGTCGGTGTGCCGGCCGCCACGCGTGTCGGTGTGCCGGCAGCGACGCGTGTCGGTGTGCTGAACGCGACGCGTGCGGTCGAGGTTGCCGGGTGCGGGTACGGGTCTGGGTGCAACGGAAGGGTACGGTGGAAGCAAGGTCAAGCCTCCTAAAATGCCGAGGCAAATCACCAGGAGTTACGTCACCCTCCTTAGGTCACTTGTCTCGTCAGTCCTCCCCACATTGCCTCGCCTCCTATAAGGGCGAGCCAGATCGTCAGGAGTTTCGTCACCCTCCTTAGGTCACGAGTCTCGTCAGTCCTCCTCACATTCCCTTTGGTTCCGCGCGTGGTTTCGTCGTGGATGCTCCAACTACTCATCTCGATTCTCAGTTTCTCTCTTCTCATTCTCTTCTTATCCCTTCTTTCATATTCACTCTTTACCTATCTCTATTTTCTTCAATTCCATTCCGACAATTACGGGATCATCAGGAACGAACCTTCTATAGAATCAAAGATTTTTGTTTTGTCCCAGTTGCTGAGCGCTGATCGCATCCTGAGAAATTCTGTGTGATATGCACAGAAAATCTAGAATTTTTCATACAGAAAATCCGAATTTTTGATTTCTCGATGCATAGAGCTTTTTTCAGTATTGTTGGCGATATCCTCATCCCCTCAAACGAAATTTATAGTATTTTCGAGGGCTATATCCTGAGAGATTCTGTGAGATATGCGAAGAAAATCTGAAATTTTTGATTTCTCGATGCATAGAGCTTTTTTCAGTACTTTTGGCGATATCCTCTTCTCCTCAAACAAATTTTATAGTATTTTCGAGGGCTATATCCTGAGAGATTCTGTGAGATATGCGAAGAAAATCTGAAATTTTTGATTTCTCGATGCATAGAGCTTTTTCAGTATTGTTGGCGATATCCTCATCTCCTCAAACGAATTTTATAGTATTTTCGAGGGCTATATCCTGAGAGATTCTGTGAGATATGCAAAGAAAATCTGAAATTTTTGATTCCTCGATGCATCGAGCTTTTTTCAGTATTGTTGGCGATATCCTCATCTCCTCAAACGAATTTTATAGTATTTTCGAGGGCTATATCCTGAGAGATTCTGTGAGATATGCAAAGAAAATCTGAAATTTTTGATTTCTCGATGCATAGAGCTTTTTTCAGTATTGTTGGCGATATCCTCATCCCCTCAAACGAAATTTATAGTATTTTCGAGGGCTATATCCTGAGAGATTCTGTGAGATATGCGAAGAAAATCTGAAATTTTTGATTTCTCGATGCATAGAGCTTTTTCAGTATTGTTGGCGATATCCTCATCTCCTCAAACGAATTTTATAGTATTTTCGAGGGCTATATCCTGAGAGATTCTGTGAGATATGCGAAGAAAATCTGAAATTTTTGATTTCTCGATGCATAGAGCTTTTTTCAGTATTGTTGGCGATATCCTCATCCCCTCAAACGAAATTTATAGTATTTTTTGAGGGCTATATCCTGAGAGATTCTGTGAGATATGCGAAGAAAATCTGAAATTTTTGATTTCTCGATGCATAGAGCTTTTTCAGTATTGTTGGCGATATCCTCATCCCTCAAACGAAATTTATAGTATTTTTGAGGGCTATATCCTGAGAGATTCTGTGAGATATGCGAAGAAAATCTGAAATTTTTGATTTCTCGATGCATAGAGCTTTTTCAGTATTGTTGGCGATATCCTCATCCCTCAAACGAAATTTATAGTATTTTTGAGGGCTATATCCTGAGAGATTCTGTGAGATATGCGAAGAAAATCTGAAATTTTTGATTTCTCGATGCATAGAGCTTTTTTCAGTATTGTTGGCGATATCCTCATCCCCTCAAACGAAATTTATAGTATTTTCGAGGGCTATATCCTGAGAGATTCTGTGAGATATGCGAAGAAAATCTGAAATTTTGATTTCTCGATGCATAGAGCTTTTTCAGTATTGTTGGCGATATCCTCATCCCCTCAAACGAAATTTATAGTATTTTCGAGGGCTATATCCTGAGAGATTCTGTGAGATATGCGAAGAAAATCTGAAATTTTTGATTTCTCGATGCATAGAGCTTTTTCAGTATTGTTGGCGATATCCTCATCCCCTCAAACGAAATTTATAGTATTTTTGAGGGCTATATCCTGAGAGATTCTGTGAGATATGCGAAGAAAATCTGAAATTTTTGATTTCTCGATGCATAGAGCTTTTTTCAGTATTGTTGGCGATATCCTCATCCCTCAAACGAAATTTATAGTATTTTCGAGGGCTATATCCTGAGAGATTCTGTGAGATATGCGAAGAAAATCTGAAATTTTTGATTTCTCGATGCATAGAGCTTTTTCAGTATTGTTGGCGATATCCTCATCCCCTCAAACGAAATTTATAGTATTTTGAGGGCTATATCCTGAGAGATTCTGTGAGATATGCGAAGAAAATCTGAAATTTTGATTTCTCGATGCATAGAGCTTTTTCAGTATTGTTGGCGATATCCTCATCCCCTCAAACGAAATTTATAGTATTTTTGAGGGCTATATCCTGAGAGATTCTGTGAGATATGCGAAGAAAATCTGAAATTTTTGATTTCTCGATGCATAGAGCTTTTTCAGTATTGTTGGCGATATCCTCATCCCCTCAAACGAAATTTATAGTATTTTTGAGGGCTATATCCTGAGAGATTCTGTGAGATATGCGAAGAAAATCTGAAATTTTTGATTTCTCGATGCATAGAGCTTTTTCAGTATTGTTGGCGATATCCTCATCCCCTCAAACGAAATTTATAGTATTTTTGAGGGCTATATCCTGAGAGATTCTGTGAGATATGCGAAGAAAATCTGAAATTTTTGATTTCTCGATGCATAGAGCTTTTTCAGTATTGTTGGCGATATCCTCATCCCTCAAACGAAATTTATAGTATTTTTGAGGGCTATATCCTGAGAGATTCTGTGAGATATGCGAAGAAAATCTGAAATTTTTGATTTCTCGATGCATAGAGCTTTTTCAGTATTGTTGGCGATATCCTCATCCCTCAAACGAAATTTATAGTATTTTTGAGGGCTATATCCTGAGAGATTCTGTGAGATATGCGAAGAAAATCTGAAATTTTTGATTTCTCGATGCATAGAGCTTTTTCAGTATTGTTGGCGATATCCTCATCCCCTCAAACGAAATTTATAGTATTTTCGAGGGCTATATCCTGAGAGATTCTGTGAGATATGCGAAGAAAATCTGAAATTTTTGATTTCTCGATGCATAGAGCTTTTTCAGTATTGTTGGCGATATCCTCATCCCCTCAAACGAAATTTATAGGATTTTCGAGTGCTATATCCTGAGAGATTCTGTGAGATATGCGAAGAAAATCTGAAATTTTGATTTCTCGATGCATAGAGCTTTTTCAGTATTGTTGGCGATATCCTCATCCCTCAAACGAAATTCATAGTATTTTTGAGGGCTATATCCTGAGAGATTCGGTGAGATATGCGAAGAAAATCTGAAATTTTTGATTTCTCGATGCATAGAGCTTTTTCAGTATTGTTGGCGATATCCTCATCCCCTCAAACGAAATTTATAGTATTTTTGAGGGCTATATCCTGAGAGATTCTGTGAGATATGCGAAGAAAATCTGAAATTTTTGATTTCTCGATGCATAGAGCTTTTTTCAGTATTGTTGGCGATATCCTCATCCCTCAAACGAAATTTATAGTATTTTCGAGGGCTATATCCTGAGAGATTCTGTGAGATATGCGAAGAAAATCTGAAATTTTTGATTTCTCGATGCATAGAGCTTTTTTCAGCATTGTTGGCGATATCCTCATCCCCTCAAACGAATTTTATAGTATTTTCGAGGGCTATATCCTGAGAGATTCTGTGAGATATGCGAAGAAAATCTGAAATTTTGATTTCTCGATGCATAGAGCTTTTTCAGTATTGTTGGCGATATCCTCATCCCCTCAAACGAAATTTATAGTATTTTCGAGGGCTAAATCCTGAGAAATTCTGTGAGATATGCGAAGAAAATCTGAAATTTTTGATTTCTCGATGCATAGAGCTTTTTCAGTATTGTTGGCGATATCCTCATCCCTCAAACGAAATTTATAGTATTTTTGAGGGCTATATCCTGAGAGATTCTGTGAGATATGCGAAGAAAATCTGAAATTTTTGATTTCTCGATGCATAGAGCTTTTTCAGTATTGTTGGCGATATCCTCATCCCTCAAACGAAATTTATAGTATTTTTGAGGGCTATATCCTGAGAGATTCTGTGAGATATGCGAAGAAAATCTGAAATTTTTGATTTCTCGATGCATAGAGCTTTTTCAGTATTGTTGGCGATATCCTCATCCCTCAAACGAAATTTATAGTATTTTGAGGGCTATATCCTGAGAGATTCTGTGAGATATGCGAAGAAAATCTGAAATTTTGATTTCTCGATGCATAGAGCTTTTTCAGTATTGTTGGCGATATCCTCATCCCTCAAACGAAATTTATAGTATTTTTGAGGGCTATATCCTGAGAAATTCTGTGAGATATGCGAAGAAAATCTGAAATTTTTGATTTCTCGATGCATAGAGCTTTTTCAGTATTGTTGGCGATATCCTCATCCCCTCAAACGAAATTTATAGTATTTTTGAGGGCTATATCCTGAGAGATTCTGTGAGATATGCGAAGAAAATCTGAAATTTTTGATTTCTCGATGCATAGAGCTTTTTCAGTATTGTTGGCGATATCCTCATCCCTCAAACGAAATTTATAGTATTTTCGAGGGCTATATTCTGAGAGATTCTGTGAGATATGCGAAGAAAATCTGAAATTTTTGATTTCTCGATGCATAGAGCTTTTTCAGTATTGTTGGCGATATCCTCATCCCTCAAACGAAATTTATAGTATTTTTGAGGGCTATATCCTGAGAGATTCTGTGAGATATGCGAAGAAAATCTGAAATTTTTGATTTCTCGATGCATAGAGCTTTTTTCAGTATTGTTGGCGATATCCTCATCCCCTCAAACGAAATTTATAGTATTTTTGAGGGCTATATCCTGAGAGATTCTGTGAGATATGCGAAGAAAATCTGAAATTTTTGATTTCTCGATGCATAGAGCTTTTTCAGTATTGTTGGCGATATCCTCATCCCTCAAACGAAATTTATAGTATTTTTGAGGGCTATATCCTGAGAGATTCTGTGAGATATGCGAAGAAAATCTGAAATTTTTGATTTCTCGATGCATAGAGCTTTTTCAGTATTGTTGGCGATATCCTCATCCCTCAAACGAAATTTATAGTATTTTTGAGGGCTATATCCTGAGAGATTCTGTGAGATATGCGAAGAAAATCTGAAATTTTTGATTTCTCGATGCATAGAGCTTTTTCAGTATTGTTGGCGATATCCTCATCCCTCAAACGAAATTTATAGTATTTTTGAGGGCTATATCCTGAGAGATTCTGTGAGATATGCGAAGAAAATCTGAAATTTTTGATTTCTCGATGCATAGAGCTTTTTTCAGTATTGTTGGCGATATCCTCATCCCCTCAAACGAAATTTATAGTATTTTCGAGGGCTATATCCTGAGAGATTCTGTGAGATATGCGAAGAAAATCTGAAATTTTTGATTTCTCGATGCATAGAGCTTTTTCAGTATTGTTGGCGATATCCTCATCCCCTCAAACGAATTTTATAGTATTTTCGAGGGCTATATCCTGAGAGATTCTGTGAGATATGCGAAGAAAATCTGAAATTTTTGATTTCTCGATGCATAGAGCTTTTTCAGTATTGTTGGCGATATCCTCATCCCCTCAAACGAAATTTATAGTATTTTTGAGGGCTATATCCTGAGAGATTCTGTGAGATATGCGAAGAAAATCTGAAATTTTTGATTTCTCGATGCATAGAGCTTTTTCAGTATTGTTGGCGATATCCTCATCCCTCAAACGAAATTTATAGTATTTTTGAGGGCTATATCCTGAGAGATTCTGTGAGATATGCGAAGAAAATCTGAAATTTTTGATTTCTCGATGCATAGAGCTTTTTTCAGTATTGTTGGCGATATCCTCATCCCCTCAAACGAAATTTATAGTATTTTCGAGGGCTATATCCTGAGAGATTCTGTGAGATATGCGAAGAAAATCTGAAATTTTTGATTTCTCGATGCATAGAGCTTTTTTCAGTATTGTTGGCGATATCCTCATCCCTCAAACGAAATTTATAGTATTTTTGAGGGCTATATCCTGAGAGATTCTGTGAGATATGCGAAGAAAATCTGAAATTTTTGATTTCTCGATGCATAGAGCTTTTTTCAGTATTGTTGGCGATATCCTCATCCCCTCAAACGAATTTTATAGTATTTTTGAGGGCTATATCCTGAGAGATTCTGTGAGATATGCGAAGAAAATCTGAAATTTTTGATTTCTCGATGCATAGAGCTTTTTCAGTATTGTTGGCGATATCCTCATCCCCTCAAACGAATTTTATAGTATTTTCGAGGGCTATATCCTGAGAGATTCTGTGAGATATGCGAAGAAAATCTGAAATTTTTGATTTCTCGATGCATAGAGCTTTTTCAGTATTGTTGGCGATATCCTCATCCCCTCAAACGAAATTTATAGTATTTTTGAGGGCTATATCCTGAGAGATTCTGTGAGATATGCGAAGAAAATCTGAAATTTTTGATTTCTCGATGCATAGAGCTTTTTCAGTATTGTTGGCGATATCCTCATCCCCTCAAACGAAATTTATAGTATTTTTGAGGGCTATATCCTGAGAGATTCTGTGAGATATGCGAAGAAAATCTGAAATTTTTGATTTCTCGATGCATAGAGCTTTTTCAGTATTGTTGGCGATATCCTCATCCCTCAAACGAAATTTATAGTATTTTTGAGGGCTATATCCTGAGAGATTCTGTGAGATATGCGAAGAAAATCTGAAATTTTTGATTTCTCGATGCATAGAGCTTTTTCAGTAGTGTTGGCGATATCCTCATCCTCAAACGAAATTTATAGTATTTTTGAGGGCTATATCCTGAGAGATTCTGTGAGATATGCGAAGAAAATCTGAAATTTTTGATTTCTCGATGCATAGAGCTTTTTCAGTATTGTTGGCGATATCCTCATCCTCAAACGAAATTTATAGTATTTTTGAGGGCTATATCCTGAGAGATGCTGGGAGATATGCGAAGAAAATCTGAAATTTGTGATTTCTCGATGCATAGAGCTTTTTCAGTATTGTTGGCGATATCCTCATCCCTCAAACGAATTTTATAGTATTTTCGAGGGCTATATCCTGAGAGATTCTGTGAGATATGCGAAGAAAATCTGAAATTTTTGATTTCTCGATGCATAGAGCTTTTTCAGTATTGTTGGCGATATCCTCATCCCCTCAAACGAATTTTATGGTATTTTTGAGGGCTATATCCTGAGAGATTCTGTGAGATATGCGAAGAAAATCTGAAATTTTTGATTTCTCGATGCATAGAGCTTTTTCAGTATTGTTGGCGATATCCTCATCCCCTCAAACGAATTTTATGGTATTTTTGAGGGCTATATCCTGAGAGATTCTGTGAGATATGCGAAGAAAATCTGAAATTTTTGATTTCTCGATGCATAGAGCTTTTTCAGTATTGTTGGCGATATCCTCATCCCCTCAAACGAATTTTATAGTATTTTCGAGGGCTATATCCTGAGAGATTCTGTGAGATATGCGAAGAAAATCTGAAATTTTTGATTTCTCGATGCATAGAGCTTTTTCAGTATTGTTGGCGATATCCTCATCCCCTCAAACGAATTTTATAGTATTTTTGAGGGCTATATCCTGAGAGATTCTGTGAGATATGCGAAGAAAATCTGAAATTTTTGATTTCTCGATGCATAGAGCTTTTTCAGTATTGTTGGCGATATCCTCATCCCCTCAAACGAAATTTATAGTATTTTTGAGGGCTATATCCTGAGAGATTCTGTGAGATATGCGAAGAAAATCTGAAATTTTTGATTTCTCGATGCATAGAGCTTTTTCAGTATTGTTGGCGATATCCTCATCCCCTCAAACGAAATTTTATAGCATTTTCGAGGGCTATATCCTGAGAGATTCTGTGAGATATGCGAAGAAAATCTGAAATTTTTGATTTCTCGATGCATAGAGCTTTTTCAGTATTGTTGGCGATATCCTCATCCCTCAAACGAAATTTATAGTATTTTTGAGGGCTATATCCTGAGAGATTCTGTGAGATATGCGAAGAAAATCTGAAATTTTTGATTTCTCGATGCATAGAGCTTTTTCAGTATTGTTGGCGATATCCTCATCCCTCAAACGAAATTTATAGTATTTTTGAGGGCTATATCCTGAGAGATTCTGTGAGATATGCGAAGAAAATCTGAAATTTTTGATTTCTCGATGCATAGAGCTTTTTCAGTATTGTTGGCGATATCCTCATCCCCTCAAACGAAATTTATAGTATTTTTGAGGGCTATATCCTGAGAGATTCTGTGAGATATGCGAAGAAAATCTGAAATTTTTGATTTCTCGATGCATAGAGCTTTTTCAGTATTGTTGGCGATATCCTCATCCTCAAACGAAATTTATAGTATTTTTGAGGGCTATATCCTGAGAGATTCTGTGAGATATGCGAAGAAAATCTGAAATTTTTGATTTCTCGATGCATAGAGCTTTTTCAGTATTGTTGGCGATATCCTCATCCCCTCAAACGAAATTTATAGTATTTTCGAGGGCTATATCCTGAGAGATTCTGTGAGATATGCGAAGAAAATCTGAAATTTTGATTTCTCGATGCATAGAGCTTTTTCAGTATTGTTGGCGATATCCTCATCCCCTCAAACGAAATTTATAGTATTTTTGAGGGCTATATCCTGAGAGATTCTGTGAGATTTGCGAAGAAAATCTGAAAGTTTTGATTTCTCGATGCATAGAGCTTTTTTCAGTATTGTTGGCGATATCCTCATCCCTCAAACGAATTTTTTAGTATTTTCGAGGGCTATATCCTGAGAGATTCTGTGAGATATGCGAAGAAAATCTGAAATTTTTGATTTCTCGATGCATAGAGCTTTTTCAGTATTGTTGGCGATATCCTCATCCCCTCAAACGAAATTTATAGTATTTTTGAGGGCTATATCCTGAGAGATTCTGTGAGATATGCGAAGAAAATCTGAAATTTTTGATTTCTCGATGCATAGAGCTTTTTTCAGTATTGTTGGCGATATCCTCATCCCCTCAAACGAATTTTATAGTATTTTTGAGGGCTATATCCTGAGAGATTCTGTGAGATATGCGAAGAAAATCTGAAATTTTTGATTTCTCGATGCATAGAGCTTTTTCAGTATTGTTGGCGATATCCTCATCCCTCAAACGAAATTTATAGTATTTTTGAGGGCTATATCCTGAGAGATTCTGTGAGATATGCGAAGAAAATCTGAAATTTTTGATTTCTCGATGCATAGAGCTTTTTTCAGTATTGTTGTATTTTCGAGGGCTATATCCTGAGTGATTCTGTGAGATATGCGAAGAAAATCTGAAATTTTTGATTTCTCGATGCATAGAGCTTTTTCAGTATTGTTGGCGATATCCTCATCCCCTCAAACGAATTTTATAGTATTTTTGAGGGCTATATCCTGAGAGATTCTGTGAGATATGCGAAGAAAATCTGAAATTTTTGATTTCTCGATGCATAGAGCTTTTTCAGTATTGTTGGCGATATCCTCATCCCTCAAACGGAATTTATAGTATTTTTGAGGGCTATATCCTGAGAGATTCTGTGAGATATGCGAAGAAAATCTGAAATTTTTGATTTCTCGATGCATAGAGCTTTTTCAGTATTGTTGGCGATATCCTCATCCCTCAAACGAAATTTATAGTATTTTTGAGGGCTATATCCTGAGAGATTCTGTGAGATATGCGAAGAAAATCTGAAATTTTTGATTTCTCGATGCATAGAGCTTTTTCAGTATTGTTGGCGATATCCTCATCCCCTCAAACGAAATTTATAGTATTTTTGAGGGCTATATCCTGAGAGATTCTGTGAGATATGCGAAGAAAATCTGAAATTTTTGATTTCTCGATGCATAGAGCTTTTTCAGTATTGTTGGCGATATCCTCATCCCCTCAAACGAATTTTATAGTATTTTCGAGGGCTATATCCTGAGAGATTCTGTGAGATATGCGAAGAAAATCTGAAATTTTTGATTTCTCGATGCATAGAGCTTTTTCAGTATTGTTGGCGATATCCTCATCCCTCAAACGAAATTTATAGTATTTTCGAGGGCTATATCCTGAGAGATTCTGTGAGATATGCGAAGAAAATCTGAAATTTTTGATTTCTCGATGCATAGAGCTTTTTTCAGTATTGTTGGCGATATCCTCATCCCTCAAACGAAATTTATAGTATTTTTGAGGGCTATATCCTGAGAGATTCTGTGAGATATGCGAAGAAAATCTGAAATTTTTGATTTCTCGATGCATAGAGCTTTTTCAGTATTGTTGGCGATATCCTCATCCCCTCAAACGAAATTTATAGTATTTTTGAGGGCTATATCCTGAGAGATTCTGTGAGATATGCGAAGAAAATCTGAAATTTTTGATTTCTCGATGCATAGAGCTTTTTCAGTATTGTTGGCGATATCCTCATCCCTCAAACGAAATTTATAGTATTTTTGAGGGCTATATCCTGAGAGATTCTGTGAGATATGCGAAGAAAATCTGAAATTTTTGATTTCTCGATGCATAGAGCTTTTTCAGTATTGTTGGCGATATCCTCATCCCCTCAAACGAAATTTATAGTATTTTTGAGGGCTATATCCTGAGAGATTCTGTGAGATATGCGAAGAAAATCTGAAATTTTTGATTTCTCGATGCATAGAGCTTTTTCAGTATTGTTGGCGATATCCTCATCCCCTCAAACGAATTTTATAGCATTTTCGAGGGCTATATCCTGAGAGATTCTGTGAGATATGCGAAGAAAATCTGAAATTTTTGATTTCTCGATGCATAGAGCTTTTTCAGTATTGTTGGCGATATCCTCATCCTCAAACGAAATTTATAGCATTTTCGAGGGCTATATCCTGAGAGATTCTGTGAGATATGCGAAGAAAATCTGAAATTTTTGATTTCTCGATGCATAGAGCTTTTTCAGTATTGTTGGCGATATCCTCATCCCTCAAACGAAATTTATAGTATTTTTGAGGGCTATATCCTGAGAGATTCTGTGAGATATGCGAAGAAAATCTGAAATTTTTGATTTCTCGATGCATAGAGCTTTTTCAGTATTGTTGGCGATATCCTCATCCCCTCAAACGAAATTTATAGTATTTTTGAGGGCTATATCCTGAGAGATTCTGTGAGATATGCGAAGAAAATCTGAAATTTTTGATTTCTCGATGCATAGAGCTTTTTCAGTATTGTTGGCGATATCCTCATCCCCTCAAACGAAATTTATAGTATTTTCGAGGGCTATATCCTGAGAGATTCTGTGAGTTATGCAAAGAAAATCTGAAATTTTTGATTTCTCGATGCATAGAGCTTTTTCAGTATTGTTGGCGATATCCTCATCCCCTCAAACGAAATTTATAGTATTTTTGAGGGCTATATCCTGAGAGATTCTGTGAGATATGCGAAGAAAATCTGAAATTTTTGTTTTCTCGATGCATAGAGCTTTTTCAGTATTGTTGGCGATATCCTCATCCCTCAAACGAATTTTATAGTATTTTTGAGGGCTATATCCTAAGAGTTTCTGCGAGATATGCGAATAAAATCTGAAATTTATGATTTCTCGATGCATAGAGATTTTTCAGTATTGTTGGCGATATCCTCATCCCCTCAAACGAATTTTATAGTATTTTTGAGGGCTATATCCTGAGAGTTTCTGTGAGATATGCGAAGAAAATCTGAAATTTTTGATTTCTCGATGCATAGAGCTTTTTCAGTATTGTTGGCGATATCCTCATCCTCAAACGAATTTTATAGTATTTTCGAGGGCTATATCCTGAGAGATTCTGTGAGATATGCGAAGAAAATCTGAAATTTTTGATTTCTCGATGCATAGAGCTTTTTCAGTATTGTTGGCGATATCCTCATCCCTCAAACGAAATTTATAGTATTTTCGAGGGCTATATCCTGAGAGATTCTGTGAGATATGCGAAGAAAATCTGAAATTTTTGATTTCTCGATGCATAGAGCTTTTTTCAGTATTGTTGGCGATATCCTCATCCCCTCAAACGAATTTTATAGTATTTTTGAGGGCTATATCCTGAGAGATTCTGTGAGATATGCGAAGAAAATCTGAAATTTTTGATTTCTCGATGCATAGAGCTTTTTTCAGTATTGTTGGCGATATCCTCATCCCCTCAAACGAAATTTATAGTATTTTTGAGGGCTATATCCTGAGAGATTCTGTGAGATATGCGAAGAAAATCTGAAATTTTTGATTTCTCGATGCATAGAGCTTTTTTCAGTATTGTTGGCGATATCCTCATCTCCTCAAACGAATTTCATAGTATTTTCGAGGGCTATATCCTGAGAGATTCTGTGAGATATGCGAAGAAAATCTGAAATTTTTGATTTCTCGATGCATAGAGCTTTTTCAGTATTGTTGGCGATATCCTCATCCCTCAAACGAACTTTATACTACTATCGAGGGCTATATCCTGAGAGATTCTGTGAGATATGCGAAGAAAATCTGAAATTTTTAATTTCTCGATGCATAAAGCTTTTTTCAGTATTGTTGGCGATATCCTCATCCCCTCAAACGAATTTTATAGTATTTGCGAGGGCTATATCCTGAGAGATTCTGTGAGATATGCGAAGAAAATCTGAAATTTTTGATTTCTCGATGCATAAAGCTTTTTTCAGTATTGTTGGCGATATCCTCATCCCCTCAAACGAATTTTATAGTATTTGCGAGGGCTATATCCTGAGAGATTCTGTGAGATATGCGAAGAAAATCTGAAATTTTTGATTTCTCGATGCATAGAGCTTTTTCAGTATTGTTGGCGATATCCTCATCCCCTCAAACGAAATTTATAGTATTTTTGAGGGCTATATCCTGAGAGATTCTGTGAGATATGCGAAGAAAATCTGAAATTTTTGATTTCTCGATGCATAGAGCTTTTTCAGTATTGTTGGCGATATCCTCATCCCCTCAAACGAAATTTATAGTATTTTTGAGGGCTATATCCTGAGAGATTCTGTGAGATATGCGAAGAAAATCTGAAATTTTTGATTTCTCGATGCATAGAGCTTTTTTCAGTATTGTTGGCGATATCCTCATCCCCTCAAACGAAATTTATAAAATTTTTGAGGGCTATATCCTGAGAGATTCTGTGAGATATGCGAAGAAAATCTGAAATTTTTGATTTCTCGATGCATAGAGCTTTTTCAGTATTGTTGGCGATATCCTCATCCCCTCAAACGAAATTTATAGTATTTTCGAGGGCTATATCCTGAGAGATTCTGTGAGATATGCGAAGAAAATCTGAAATTTTTGATTTCTCGATGCATAGAGCTTTTTCAGTATTGTTGGCGATATCCTCATCCCCTCAAACGAATTTTATAGTATTTTCGAGGGCTATATCCTGAGAGATTCTGTGAGATATGCGAAGAAAATCTGAAATTTTTGATTTCTCGATGCATAGAGCTTTTTCAGTATTGTTGGCGATATCCTCATCCCCTCAAACGAAATTTACAGTATTTTTGAGGGCTATATCCTGAGAGATTCTGTGAGATATGCGAAGAAAATCTGAAATTTTTGATTTCTCGATGCATAGAGCTTTTTCAGTATTGTTGGCGATATCCTCATCCCCTCAAACGAAATTTATAGTATTTTCGAGGGCTATGTCCTGAGAGATTCTGTGAGATATGCGAAGAAAATCTGAAATTTTTGATTTCTCGATGCATAGAGCTTTTTCAGTATTGTTGGCGATATCCTCATCCCTCAAAAGAAATTTATAGTATTTTCGAGGGCTATATCCTGAGAGATTCTGTGAGATATGCGAAGAAAATCTGAAATTTTTGATTTCTCGATGCATAGAGCTTTTTCAGTATTGTTGGCGATATCCTCATCCCTCAAACGAAATTTATAGTATTTTTGAGGGCTATATCCTGAGAGATTCTGTGAGATATGCGAAGAAAATCTGAAATTTTTGATTTCTCGATGCATAGAGCTTTTTCAGTATTGTTGGCGATATCCTCATCCCCTCAAACGAAATTTATAGTATTTTCGAGGGCTATATCCTGAGAGATTCTGTGAGATATGCAAAGAAAATCTGAAATTTTTGATTTCTCGATGCATAGAGCTTTTTCAGTATTGTTGGCGATATCCTCATCCCCTCAAACGAAATTTATAGTATTTTTGAGGGCTATATCCTGAGAGATTCTGTGAGATATGCGAAGAAAATCTGAAATTTTTGATTTCTCGATGCATAGAGCTTTTTCAGTATTGTTGGCGATATCCTCATCCCCTCAAACGAATTTTATAGTATTTTCGAGGGCTATATCCTGAGAGATTCTGTGAGATATGCGAAGAAAATCTGAAATTTTTGATTTCTCGATGCATAGAGCTTTTTTCAGTATTGTTGGCGATATCCTCATCCCCTCAAACGAATTTTATAGTATTTTCGAGGGCTATATCCTGAGAGATTCTGTGAGATATGCGAAGAAAATCTGAAATTTTTGATTTCTCGATGCATAGAGCTTTTTCAGTATTGTTGGCGATATCCTCATCCCCTCAAACGAAATTTATAGTATTTTTGAGGGCTATATCCTGAGAGATTCTGTGAGATATGCGAAGAAAATCTGAAATTTTTGATTTCTCGATGCATAGAGCTTTTTCAGTATTGTTGGCGATATCCTCATCCCCTCAAACGAAATTTATAGTATTTTCGAGGGCTATATCCTGAGAGATTCTGTGAGATATGCGAAGAAAATCTGAAATTTTTGATTTCTCGATGCATAGAGCTTTTTCAGTATTGTTGGCGATATCCTCATCCCCTCAAACGAATTTTATGGTATTTTCGAGGGCTATATCCTGAGAGATTCTGTGAGATATGCGAAGAAAATCTGAAATTTTTGATTTCTCGATGCATAGAGCTTTTTCAGTATTGTTGGCGATATCCTCATCCCCTCAAACGAATTTTATAGCATTTTCGAGGGCTATATCCTGAGAGATTCTGTGAGATATGCGAAGAAAATCTGAAATTTTTGATTTCTCGATGCATAGAGCTTTTTCAGTATTGTTGGCGATATCCTCATCCCTCAAACGAAATTTATAGTATTTTTGAGGGCTATATCCTGAGAGATTCTGTGAGATATGCGAAGAAAATCTGAAATTTTTGATTTCTCGATGCATAGAGCTTTTTCAGTATTGTTGGCGATATCCTCATCCCCTCAAACGAATTTTATAGTATTTTTGAGGGCTATATCCTGAGAGATTCTGTGAGATATGCGAAGAAAATCTGAAATTTTTGATTTCTCGATGCATAGAGCTTTTTCAGTATTGTTGGCGATATCCTCATCCCCTCAAACGAATTTTATAGTATTTTCGAGGGCTATATCCTGAGAGATTCTGTGAGATATGCGAAGAAAATCTGAAATTTTTGATTTCTCGATGCATAGAGCTTTTTTCAGTATTGTTGGCGATATCCTCATCCCCTCAAACGAATTTTATAGTATTTTCGAGGGCTATATCCTGAGAGATTCTGTGAGATATGCGAAGAAAATCTGAAATTTTTGATTTCTCGATGCATAGAGCTTTTTTCAGTATTGTTGGCGATATCCTCATCCCCTCAAACGAATTTTATAGTATTTTCGAGGGCTATATCCTGAGAGATTCTGTGAGATATGCGAAGAAAATCTGAAATTTTTGATTTCTCGATGCATAGAGCTTTTTTCAGTATTGTTGGCGATATCCTCATCCCCTCAAACGAATTTTATAGTATTTTCGAGGGCTATATCCTGAGAGATTCTGTGAGATATGCGAAGAAAATCTGAAATTTTTGATTTCTCGATGCATAGAGCTTTTTTCAGTATTGTTGGCGATATCCTCATCTCCTCAAACGAATTTCATAGTATTTTTGAGGGCTATATCCTGAGAGATTCTGTGAGATATGCGAAGAAAATCTGAAATTTTTGATTTCTCGATGCATAGAGCTTTTTCAGTATTGTTGGCGATATCCTCATCCCTCAAACGAAATTTATAGTATTTTTGAGGGCTATATCCTGAGAGATTCTGTGAGATATGCGAAGAAAATCTGAAATTTTTGATTTCTCGATGCATAGAGCTTTTTTCAGTATTGTTGGCGATATCCTCATCCCCCAATCGAATTTTATGGTATTGTCGAGGGCTATATCCTGAGAGATTCTGTGAGATATGCGAAGAAAATCTGAAATTTTTGATTTCTCGATGCATAGAGCTTTTTCAGTATTGTTGGCGATATCCTCATCCCCTCAAACGAATTTTATAGTATTTTCGAGGGCTATATCCTGAGAGATTCTGTGAGATATGCGAAGAAAATCTGAAATTTTTGATTTCTCGATGCATAGAGCTTTTTTCAGTATTGTTGGCGATATCCTCATCCCCTCAAACGAATTTTATAGTATTTTTGAGGGCTATATCCTGAGAGTTTCTGCGAGATATGCGAATAAAATCTGAAATTTATGATTTCTCGATGCATAGAGCTTTTTTCAGTATTGTTGGCGATATCCTCATCCCCTCAAACGAATTTTATAGTATTTTCGAGGGCTATATCCTGAGAGATTCTGTGAGATATGCGAAGAAAATCTGAAATTTTTGATTTCTCGATGCATAGAGCTTTTTCAGTATTGTTGGCGATATCCTCATCCCCTCAAACGAATTTTATAGCATTTTCGAGGGCTATATCCTGAGAGATTCTGTGAGATATGCGAAGAAAATCTGAAATTTTTGATTTCTCGATGCATAGAGCTTTTTCAGTATTGTTGGCGATATCCTCATCCCCTCAAACGAATTTTATAGCATTTTCGAGGGCTATATCCTGAGAGATTCTGTGAGATATGCGAAGAAAATCTGAAATTTTTGATTTCTCGATGCATAGAGCTTTTTCAGTATTGTTGGCGATATCCTCATCCCCTCAAACGAATTTTATAGTATTTTCGAGGGCTATATCCTGAGAGATTCTGTGAGATATGCGAAGAAAATCTGAAATTTTTGATTTCTCGATGCATAGAGCTTTTTCAGTATTGTTGGCGATATCCTCATCCCTTCAAACGAAATTTATAGTATTTTCGAGGGCTATATCCTGAGAGATTCTGTGAGATATGCGAAGAAAATCTGAAATTTTTGATTTCTCGATGCATAGAGCTTTTTCAGTGTTGTTGGCGATATCCTCATCTCCTCAAACGAATTTCATAGTATTTTCGAGGGCTATATCCTGAGAGATTCTGTGAGATATGCGAACAAAATCTGAAATTTTTGATTTCTCGATGCATAGAGCTTTTTCAGTATTGTTGGCGATATCCTCATCCCTCAAACGAATTTTATAGTATTTTCGAGGGCTATATCCTGAGAGATTCTGTGAGATATGCGAAGAAAATCTGAAATTTTTGATTTCTCGATGCATAGAGCTTTTTTCAGTATTGTTGGCGATATCCTCATCCCCTCAAACGAATTTTATAGTATTTTCGAGGGCTATATCCTGAGAGATTCTGTGAGATATGCGAAGAAAATCTGAAATTTTTGATTTCTCGATGCATCGAGCTTTTTTTTCAGTACTGTTGGCGATATCCTCATCCCCTCAAACGAATTTTATAGTATTTTCGAGGGCTATATCCTGAGAGATTCTGTGAGATATGCGAAGAAAATCTGAAATTTTTGATTTCTCGATGCATAGAGCTTTTTTCAGTATTGTTGGCGATATCCTCATCCCTCAGACGAATTTTTTAGTATTTTTGAGGGCTATATCCTGAGAGATACTGTGAGATATGCGAAGAAAATCTGAAATTTTTGATTTCTCGATGCATAGAGCTTTTTCAGTATTGTTGGCGATATCCTCATCCCTCAAACGAAATTTATAGTATTTTCGAGGGCTATATCCTGAGAGATTCTGTGAGATATGCGAAGAAAATCTGAAATTTTTGATTTCTCGATGCATAGAGCTTTTTCAGTATTGTTGGCGATATCCTCATCCCTCAAACGAATTTTATAGTATTTTCGAGGGCTATATCCTGAGAGATTCTGTGAGATATGCGAAGAAAATCTGAAATTTTTGATTTCTCGATGCATAGAGCTTTTTCAGTATTGTTGGCGATATCCTCATCCCCTCAAACGAATTTTATAGCATTTTCGAGGGCTATATCCTGAGAGATTCTGTGAGATATGCGAAGAAAATCTGAAATTTTTGATTTCTCGATGCATAGAGCTTTTTCAGTATTGTTGGCGATATCCTCATCCCTTCAAACGAAATTTATAGTATTTGCGAGGGCTATATCCTGAGAGATTCTGTGAGATATGCGAAGAAAATCTGAAATTTTGATTTCTCGATGCATAGAGCTTTTTCAGTATTGTTGGCGATATCCTCATCCCTCAAACGAAATTTATAGTATTTTTGAGGGCTATATCCTGAGAGATTCTGTGAGATATGCGAAGAAAATCTGAAATTTTTGATTTCTCGATGCATAGAGCTTTTTCAGTATTGTTGGCGATATCCTCATCCCCTCAAACGAATTTTATAGTATTTTCGAGGGCTATATCCTGAGAGATTCTGTGAGATATGCGAAGAAAATCTGAAATTTTTGATTTCTCGATGCATAGAGCTTTTTCAGTATTGTTGGCGATATCCTCATCCCCTCAAACGAATTTTATAGTATTTTCGAGGGCTATATCCTGAGAGATTCTGTGAGATATGCGAAGAAAATCTGAAATTTTTGATTTCTCGATGCATAGAGCTTTTTTCAGTATTGTTGGCGATATCCTCATCCCCTCAAACGAATTTTATAGTATTTTCGAGGGCTATATCCTGAGAGATTCTGTGAGATATGCGAAGAAAATCTGAAATTTTTGATTTCTCGATGCATAGAGCTTTTTCAGTATTGTTGGCGATATCCTCATCCCCTCAAACGAATTTTATAGTATTTTCGAGGGCTATATCCTGAGAGATTCTGTGAGATATGCGAAGAAAATCTGAAATTTTTGATTTCTCGATGCATAGAGCTTTTTCAGTATTGTTGGCGATATCCTCATCCCCTCAAACGAAATTTATAGTATTTTCGAGGGCTATATCCTGAGAGATTCTGTGAGATATGCGAAGAAAATCTGAAATTTTTGATTTCTCGATGCATAGAGCTTTTTCAGTATTGTTGGCGATATCCTCATCCCCTCAAACGAATTTTATAGTATTTTTGAGGGCTATATCCTGAGAGATTCTGTGAGATATGCGAAGAAAATCTGAAATTTTTGATTTCTCGATGCATAGAGCTTTTTCAGTATTGTTGGCGATATCCTCATCCCCTCAAACGAATTTTATAGTATTTTCGAGGGCTATATCCTGAGAGATTCTGTGAGATATGCGAAGAAAATCTGAAATTTTTGATTTCTCGATGCATAGAGCTTTTTCAGTATTGTTGGCGATATCCTCATCCCCTCAAACGAATTTTATAGTATTTTCGAGGGCTATATCCTGAGAGATTCTGTGAGATATGCGAAGAAAATCTGAAATTTTTGATTTCTCGATGCATAGAGCTTTTTTCAGTATTGTTGGCGATATCCTCATCCCTCAAACGAAATTTATAGTATTTTTGAGGGCTATATCCTGAGAGATTCTGTGAGATATGCGAAGAAAATCTGAAATTTTTGATTTCTCGATGCATAGAGCTTTTTCAGTATTGTTGGCGATATCCTCATCCCTCAAACGAATTTTATAGTATTTTCGAGGGCTATATCCTGAGAGATTCTGTGAGATATGCGAAGAAAATCTGAAATTTTGATTTCTCGATGCATAGAGCTTTTTCAGTATTGTTGGCGATATCCTCATCCCCTCAAACGAATTTTATGGTATTTTCGAGGGCTATATCCTGAGAGATTCTGTGAGATATGCGAAGAAAATCTGAAATTTTTGATTTCTCGATGCATAGAGCTTTTTCAGTATTGTTGGCGATATCCTCATCCCCTCAAACGAATTTTATAGCATTTTCGAGGGCTATATCCTGAGAGATTCTGTGAGATATGCGAAGAAAATCTGAAATTTTTGATTTCTCGATGCATAGAGCTTTTTCAGTATTGTTGGCGATATCCTCATCCCTCAAACGAAATTTATAGTATTTTTGAGGGCTATATCCTGAGAGATTCTGTGAGATATGCGAAGAAAATCTGAAATTTTTGATTTCTCGATGCATAGAGCTTTTTCAGTATTGTTGGCGATATCCTCATCCCCTCAAACGAATTTTATAGCATTTTCGAGGGCTATATCCTGAGAGATTCTGTGAGATATGCGAAGAAAATCTGAAATTTTTGATTTCTCGATGCATAGAGCTTTTTCAGTATTGTTGGCGATATCCTCATCCCTCAAACGAATTTTATAGTATTTTCGAGGGCTATATCCTGAGAGATTCTGTGAGATATGCGAAGAAAATCTGAAATTTTTGATTTCTCGATGCATAGAGCTTTTTCAGTATTGTTGGCGATATCCTCATCCCCTCAAACGAAATTTATAGTATTTTCGAGGGCTATATCCTGAGAGATTCTGTGAGATATGCGAAGAAAATCTGAAATTTTTGATTTCTCGATGCATAGAGCTTTTTTCAGTATTGTTGGCGATATCCTCATCCCTCAAACGAAATTTATAGTATTTTTGAGGGCTATATCCTGAGAGATTCTGTGAGATATGCGAAGAAAATCTGAAATTTTTGATTTCTCGATGCATAGAGCTTTTTTCAGTATTGTTGGCGATATCCTCATCCCCTCAAACGAATTTTATAGTATTTTCGAGGGCTATATCCTGAGAGATTCTGTGAGATATGCGAAGAAAATCTGAAATTTTTGATTTCTCGATGCATAGAGCTTTTTCAGTATTGTTGGCGATATCCTCATCCCTCAAACGGAATTTATAGTATTTTTGAGGGCTATATCCTGAGAGATTCTGTGAGATATGCGAAGAAAATCTGAAATTTTTGATTTCTCGATGCATAGAGCTTTTTCAGTATTGTTGGCGATATCCTCATCCCTCAAACGAATTTTATGGTATTTTCGAGGGCTATATCCTGAGAGATTCTGTGAGATATGCGAAGAAAATCTGAAATTTTTGATTTCTCGATGCATAGAGCTTTTTCAGTATTGTTGGCGATATCCTCATCCCCTCAAACGAATTTTATAGTATTTTCGAGGGCTATATCCTGAGAGATTCTGTGAGATATGCGAAGAAAATCTGAAATTTTTGATTTCTCGATGCATAGAGCTTTTTCAGTATTGTTGGCGATATCCTCATCCCTTCAAACGAAATTTATAGTATTTTTGAGGGCTATATCCTGAGAGATTCTGTGAGATATGCGAAGAAAATCTGAAATTTTTGATTTCTCGATGCATAGAGCTTTTTTCAGTATTGTTGGCGATATCCTCATCCCCTCAAACGAATTTTATAGTATTTTCGAGGGCTATATCCTGAGAGATTCTGTGAGATATGCGAAGAAAATCTGAAATTTTTGATTTCTCGATGCATAGAGCTTTTTCAGTATTGTTGGCGATATCCTCATCCCCTCAAACGAATTTTATAGTATTTTCGAGGGCTATATCCTGAGAGATTCTGTGAGATATGCGAAGAAAATCTGAAATTTTTGATTTCTCGATGCATAGAGCTTTTTTCAGTGTTGTTGGCGATATCCTCATCCCCTCAAACGAATTTTATAGTATTTGCGAGGGCTATATCCTGAGAGATTCTGTGAGATATGCGAAGAAAATCTGAAATTTTTGATTTCTCGATGCATAGAGCTTTTTCAGTATTGTTGGCGATATCCTCATCCTCAAACGAAATTTTATAGTATTTTCGAGGGCTATATCCTGAGAGATTCTGTGAGATATGCGAAGAAAATCTGAACTTTTTGATTTCTCGATGCATAGAGCTTTTTCAGTATTGTTGGCGATATCCTCATCCCCTCAAACGAATTTTATAGTATTTTCGAGGGCTATATCCTGAGAGATTCTGTGAGATATGCGAAGAAAATCTGAAATTTTTGATTTCTCGATGCATAGAGCTTTTTCAGTATTGTTGGCGATATCCTCATCCCCTCAAACGAAATTTATAGTATTTTCGAGGGCTATATCCTGAGAGATTCTGTGAGATATGCGAAGAAAATCTGAAATTTTTGATTTCTCGATGCATAGAGCTTTTTCAGTATTGTTGGCGATATCCTCATCCCTCAAACGAATTTTATAGTATTTTCGAGGGCTATATCCTGAGAGATTCTGTGAGATATGCGAAGAAAATCTGAAATTTTTGATTTCTCGATGCATAGAGCTTTTTCAGTATTGTTGGCGATATCCTCATCCCCTCAAACGAATTTTATAGTATTTTCGAGGGCTATATCCTGAGAGATTCTGTGAGATATGCGAAGAAAATCTGAAATTTTTGATTTCTCGATGCATAGAGCTTTTTCAGTATTGTTGGCGATATCCTCATCCCTCAAACGAATTTTATAGTATTTTCGAGGGCTATATCCTGAACGATTCTGTGAGATATGCGAAGAAAATCTGAAATTTTTGATTTCTCGATGCATAGAGCTTTTTCAGTATTGTTGGCGATATCCTCATCCCCTCAAACGAAATTTATAGTATTTTTGAGGGCTATATCCTGAGAGATTCTGTGAGATATGCGAAGAAAATCTGAAATTTTTGATTTCTCGATGCATAGAGCTTTTTCAGTATTGTTGGCGATATCCTCATCCCCTCAAACGAAATTTTATAGTATTTTCGAGGGCTATATCCTGAGAGATTCTGTGAGATATGCGAAGAAAATCTGAAATTTTTGATTTCTCGATGCATAGAGCTTTTTCAGTATTGTTGGCGATATCCTCATCCCCTCAAACGAATTTTATAGTATTTTCGAGGGCTATATCCTGAGAGATTCTGTGAGATATGCGAAGAAAATCTGAAATTTTTGATTTCTCGATGCATAGAGCTTTTTCAGTATTGTTGGCGATATCCTCATCCCCTCAAACGAAATTTATAGTATTTTCGAGGGCTATATCCTGAGAGATTCTGTGAGATATGCGAAGAAAATCTGAAATTTTCGATTTCTCGATGCATCTAGCCTTTTTCAGTATTGTTGGCGATATCCTCATCCCCTCAAACGAATTTTATAGTATTTTCGAGGGCTATATTCTGAGAGATTCTGTGAGATATGCGAAGAAAATCTGAAATTTTTGATTTCTCGATGCATAGAGCTTTTTCAGTATTGTTGGCGATATCCTCATCCCTCAAACGAATTTTATAGTATTTTCGAGGGCTATATCCTGAGAGATTCTGTGAGATATGCGAAGAAAATCTGAAATTTTTGATTTCTCGATGCATAGAGCTTTTTTCAGTATTGTTGGCGATATCCTCATCCCCTCAAACGAAATTTATAGTATTTTTGAGGGCTATATCCTGAGAGATTCTGTGAGATATGCGAAGAAAATCTGAAATTTTTGATTTCTCGATGCATAGAGCTTTTTTCAGTATTGTTGGCGATATCCTCATCCCCTCAAACGAATTTTATAGTATTTTCGAGGGCTATATCCTGAGAGATTCTGTGAGATATGCGAAGAAAATCTGAAATTTTTGATTTCTCGATGCATAGAGCTTTTTCAGTATTGTTGGCGATATCCTCATCCCTCAAACGACTTTTATAGTATTTTCGAGGGCTATATTCTGAGAGATTCTGTGAGATATGTGAAGAAAATGTGAAATTTTTGATTTCTCGATGCATAGAGCTTTTTCAGTATTGTTGGCGATATCCTCATCCCTCAAACGAAATTTTATAGTATTTTTGAGGGCTATATCCTGAGAGATTCTGTGAGATATGCGAAGAAAATCTGAAATTTTTGATTTCTCGATGCATAGAGCTTTTTTCAGTATTGTTGGCGATATCCTCATCCCCTCAAACGAATTTTATAGTATTTTTGAGGGCTATATCCTGAGAGTTTCTGCGAGATATGCGAATAAAATCTGAAATTTATGATTTCTCGATGCATAGAGCTTTTTTCAGTATTGTTGGCGATATCCTCATCCCCTCAAACGAAATTTATAGTATTTTCGAGGGCTATATCCTGAGAGATTCTGTGAGATATGCGAAGAAAATCTGAAATTTTTGATTTCTCGATGCATAGAGCTTTTTTCAGTATTGTTGGCGATATCCTCATCCCCTCAAACGAATTTTATAGTATTTTCGAGGGCTATATCCTGAGAGATTCTGTGAGATATGCGAAGAAAATCTGAAATTTTTAATTTCTCGATGCATAGAGCTTTTTTCAGTATTGTTGGCGATATCCTCATCCCCTCAAACGAATTTTATAGTATTTTTGAGGGCTATATCCTGAGAGATTCTGTGAGATATGCGAAGAAAATCTGAAATTTTTGATTTCTCGATGCATAGAGCTTTTTTCAGTATTGTTGGCGATATCCTCATCCCCTCAAACGAATTTTATAGTATTTTCGAGGGCTATATCCTGAGAGATTCTGTGAGATATGCGAAGAAAATCTGAAATTTTTGATTTCTCGATGCATAGAGCTTTTTTCAGTATTGTTGGCGATATCCTCATCCCCTCAAACGAAATTTTATAGTATTTTCGAGGGCTATATGCTGAGAGATTGTGTGAGATATGCGACGAAAATCTGAAATTTTTGGTTTCTCGATGCATAGAGCTTTTTCAGTATTGTTGGCGATATCCTCATCCCTCAAACGAATTTTTTAGTATTTTCGAGGGCTATATCCTGAGAGATTCTGTGAGATATGCGAAGAAAATCTGAAATTTTTGATTTCTCGATGCATAGAGCTTTTTCAGTATTGTTGGCAATATCCTCATTCCCTCAAAAGAAATTTATAGTATTTTCGAGGGCTATATCCTGAGAGATTCTGTGAGATATGCGAAGAAAATCTGAAATTTTTGATTTCTCGATGCATAGAGCTTTTTCAGTATTGTTGGCGATATCCTCATCCCCTCAAACGAATTTTATAGTATTTTCGAGGGCTATATCCTGAGAGATTCTGTGAGATATGCGAAGAAAATCTGAAATTTTTGATTTCTCGATGCATAGAGCTTTTTCAGTATTGCTGGCGATATCCTCATCCCCTCAAACGAAATTTATAGTATTTTCGAGGGCTATATCCTGAGAGATTCTGTGAGATATGCAAAGAAAATCTGAAATTTTTGATTTCTCGATGCATAGAGCTTTTTCAGTATTGTTGGCGATATCCTCATCCCCTCAAACGAAATTTATAGTATTTTCGAGGGCTATATCCTGAGAGATTCTGTGAGATATGCGAAGAAAATCTGAAATTTTTGATTTCTCGATGCATAGAGCTTTTTCAGTATTGTTGGTGATATCCTCATCCCCTCAAACAAAATTTATAGTATTTTCGAGGGCTATATCCTGAGAGATTCTGTGAGAGATGCGAAGAAAATCTGAAATTTTTGATTTCTCGGTGCATAGGGCTTTTTCAGTTTTGTTGGCGATATCCTCATCCCTTCAAACGAAGTTTATAGTATTTTCGAGGGCTATATCCTGAGAGATTCTGTGAGATATGCGAAGAAAATCTGAAATTTTTGATTTCTCGATGCATAGAGCTTTTTCAGTATTGTTGGCGATATCCTCATCCCTCAAACGAAATTTATAGTATTTTCGAGGGCTATATCCTGAGAGATTCTGTGAGATATGCGAAGAAAATCTGAAATTTTTGATTTCTCGATGCATAGAGCTTTTTCAGTATTGTTGGCGATATCCTCATCCTCAAACGAAATTTATAGTATTTTCGAGGGCTATATCCTGAGAGATTCTGTGAGATATGCGAAGAAAATCTGAAATTTTTGATTTCTCGATGCATAGAGCTTTTTCAGTATTGTTGGCGATATCCTCATCCCTCAACCGAATTTTATAGCATTTTCGAGGTCTATATCCTGAGAGATTCTGTGAGATATGCGAAGAAAATCTGAAATTTTTGATTTCTCGATGCATATAGCTTTTTCAGTATTGTTGGCGATATCCTCATCCCCTCAAACGAAATTTATAGTATTTTTGAGGGCTATATCCTGAGAGATTCTGTGAGATATGCGAAGAAAATCTGAAATTTTTGATTTCTCGATGCATAGAGCTTTTTCAGTATTGTTGGCGATATCCTCATCCCCTCAAACGAATTTTATAGTATTTTCGAGGGCTATATCCTGAGAGATTCTGTGAGATATGCGAAGAAAATCTGAAATTTTTGATTTCTCGATGCATAGAGCTTTTTCAGTATTGTTGGCGATATCCTCATCCCCTCAAACAAATTTTATAGTATTTTCGAGGGCTATATCCTGAGAGATTCTGTGAGATATGCGAAGAAAATCTGAAATTTTTGATTTCTCGATGCATAGAGCTTTTTCAGTATTGTTGGCGATATCCTCATCCCCTCAAACGAAATTTATAGTATTTTCGAGGGCTATATCCTGAGAGATTCTGTGAGATATGCGAAGAAAATCTGAAATTTTTGATTTCTCGATGCATAGAGCTTTTTCAGTATTGTTGGCGATATCCTCATCCCCTCAAACGAAATTTATAGTATTTTCGAGGGCTATATCCTGAGAGATTCTGTGAGATATGCGAAGAAAATCTGAAATTTTTGATTTCTCGATGCATAGAGCTTTTTCAGTATTGTTGGCGATATCCTCATCCCTCAAACGAAATTTATAGTATTTTCGAGGGCTATATCCTGAGAGATTCTGTGAGATATGCGAAGAAAATCTGAAATTTTGATTTCTCGATGCATAGAGCTTTTTCAGTATTGTTGGCGATATCCTCATCCCCTCAAACGAATTTTATAGTATTTTCGAGGGCTATATCCTGAGAGATTCTGTGAGATATGCGAAGAAAATCTGAAATTTTTGATTTCTCGATGCATAGAGCTTTTTCAGTATTGTTGGCGATATCCTCATCCCCTCAAACGAAATTTATAGTATTTTCGAGGGCTATATCCTGAGAGATTCTGTGAGATATGCGAAGAAAATCTGAAATTTTTGATTTCTCGATGCATAGAGCTTTTTTCAGTATTGTTGGCGATATCCTCATCCCCTCAAACGAATTTTATAGTATTTTCGAGGGCTATATCCTGAGAGATTCTGTGAGATATGCAAAGAAAATCTGAAATTTTTGATTCCTCGATGCATCGAGCTTTTTTCAGTATTGTTGGCGATATCCTCATCTCCTCAAACGAATTTTATAGTATTTTCGAGGGCTATATCCTGAGAGATTCTGTGAGATATGCGAAGAAAATCTGAAATTTTTGATTTCTCGATGCATAGAGCTTTTTCAGTATTGTTGGCGATATCCTCATCCCTTCAAACGAAATTTATAGTATTTTTGAGGGCTATATCCTGAGAGATTCTGTGAGATATGCGAAGAAAATCTGAAATTTTTGATTTCTCGATGCATAGAGCTTTTTCAGTATTGTTGGCGATATCCTCATCCCCTCAAACGAAATTTATAGTATTTTCGAGGGCTATATCCTGAGAGATTCTGTGAGATATGCGAAGAAAATCTGAAATTTTTGATTTCTCGATGCATCGAGCTTTTTTTTCAGTATTGTTGGCGATATCCTCATCCCCTCAAACGAATTTTATAGTATTTTCGAGGGCTATATCCTGAGAGATTCTGTGAGATATGCACAGAAAATCTGAAATTTTTGATTTCTCGATGCATAGAGCTTTTTTCAGTATTGTTGGCGATATCCTCATCCCCTCAAACGAAATTTATAGTATTTTCGAGGGCTATATCCTGAGAGATTCTGTGAGATATGCGAAGAAAATCTGAAATTTTTGATTTCTCGATGCATAGAGCTTTTTCAGTATTGTTGGCGATATCCTCATCCCCTCAAACGAAATTTATAGTATTTTCGAGGGCTATATCCTGAGAGATTCTGTGAGATATGCGAAGAAAATCTGAAATTTTTGATTTCTCGATGCATAGAGCTTTTTTCAGTATTGTTGGCGATATCCTCATCCCCTCAAACGAAATTTATAGTATTTTCGAGGGCTATATCCTGAGAGATTCTGTGAGATATGCAAAGAAAATCTGAAATTTTCGATTTCTCGATGCATAGAGCTTTTTCAGTATTGTTGGCGATATCCTCATCCCTCAAACGAAATTTATAGTATTTTCGAGGGCTATATCCTGAGAGATTCTGTGAGATATGCACAGAAAATCTGAAATTTTTCATTTCTCGATGCATAGAGCTTTTTCAGTATTGTTGGCGATATCCTCATCCCCTCAAACGAAATTTATAGTATTTTCGAGGGCTATATCCTGAGAGATTCTGTGAGATATGCACAGAAAATCTGAAATTTTTTATTTCTCGATGCATAGAGCTTTTTTCAGTATTGTTGGCGATATCCTCATCCCCTCAAACGAAATTTATAGTATTTTCGAGGGCTATATCCTGAGAGATTCTGTGAGATATGCGAAGAAAATCTGAAATTTTTGATTTCTCGATGCATAGAGCTTTTTCAGTATTGTTGGCGATATCCTCATCTCCTCAAACGAAATTTATAGTATTTTCGAGGGCTATATCCTGAGAGATTCTGTGAGATATGCACAGAAAATCTGAAATTTTTGATTTCTCGATGCATAGAGCTTTTTTCAGTATTGTTGGCGATATCCTCATCCCCTCAAACGAAATTTATAGTATTTTCGAGGGCTATATCCTGAGAGATTCTGTGAGATATGCGAAGAAAATCTGAAATTTTTGATTTCTCGATGCATAGAGCTTTTTTCAGTATTGTTGGCGATATCCTCATCCATCAAACGAAATTTATAGTATTTTCGAGGGCTATATCCTGAGAGATTCTGTGAGATATGCACAGAAAATCTGAAATTTTGATTTCTCGATGCATAGAGCTTTTTCAGTATTGTTGGCGATATCCTCATCCCCTCAAACGAAATTTATAGTATTTTCGAGGGCTATATCCTGAGAGATTCTGTGAGATATGCACAGAAAATCTGAAATTTTTGATTTCTCGATGCATAGAGCTTTTTCAGTATTGTTGGCGATATCCTCATCCCCTCAAACGAAATTTGTAGTATTTTCGAGGGCTATATCCTGAGAGATTCTGTGAGATATGCGAAGAAAATCTGAAATTTTTGATTTCTCGATGCATAGAGCTTTTTCAGTATTGTTGGCGATATCCTCATCCCCTCAAACGAAATTTATAGTATTTTCGAGGGCTATATCCTGAGAGATTCTGTGAGATATGCGAAGAAAATCTGAAATTTTGATTTCTCGATGCATAGAGCTTTTTCAGTATTGTTGGCGATATCCTCATCCTCAAACGAAATTTATAGTATTTTCGAGGGCTATATCCTGAGAGATTCTGTGAGATATGCGAAGAAAATCTGAAATTTTTGATTTCTCGATGCATAGAGCTTTTTCAGTATTGTTGGCGATATCCTCATCCCCTCAAACGAAATTTATAGTATTTTCGAGGGCTATATCCTGAGAGACTCTGTGAGATATGCAAAGAAAATCTGAAATTTTCGATTTCTCGATGCATCGAGCTTTTTTCAGTATTGTTGGCGATATCCTCATCCCCTCAAACGAATTTTATAGTATTTTCGAGGGCTATATCCTGAGAGATTCTGTGAGATATGCGAAGAAAATCTGAAATTTTTGATTTCTCGATGCATAGAGCTTTTTCAGTATTGTTGGCGATATCCTCATCCCCTCAAACGAATTTTATAGTATTTTCGAGGGCTATATCCTGAGAGATTCTGTGAGATATGCAAAGAAAATCTGAAATTTTTGATTTCTCGATGCATAGAGCTTTTTTCAGTATTGTTGGCGATATCCTCATCCCCTCAAACGAATTTTATAGTATTTTCGAGGGCTATATCCTGAGAGATTCTGTGAGATATGCAAAGAAAATCTGAAATTTTTGATTTCTCGATGCATAGAGCTTTTTCAGTATTGTTGGCGATATCCTCATCCTCAAACGAAATTTATAGTATTTTCGAGGGCTATATCCTGAGAGATTCTGTGAGATATGCACAGAAAATCTGAAATTTTTGATTTCTCGATGCATAGAGCTTTTTCAGTATTGTTGGCGATATCCTCATCCCCTCAAACGAAATTTATAGTATTTTTGAGGGCTATATCCTGAGAGATTCTGTGAGATATGCACAGAAAATCTGAAATTTTTGATTTCTCGATGCATAGAGCTTTTTCAGTATTGTTGGCGATATCCTCATCCCCTCAAACGAAATTTATAGTATTTTCGAGGGCTATATCCTGAGAGATTCTGTGAGATATGCACAGAAAATCTGAAATTTTTTATTTCTCGATGCATAGAGCTTTTTTTCAGTATTGTTGGCGATATCCTCATCCCCTCAAACGAAATTTATAGCATTTTCGAGGGCTATATCCTGAGAGATTCTGTGAGATATGCAAAGAAAATCTGAAATTTTTGATTTCTCGATGCATAGAGCTTTTTCAGTATTGTTGGCGATATCCTCATCCCCTCAAACGAAATTTATAGTATTTTCGAGGGCTATATCCTGAGAGATTCTGTGAGATATGCGAAGAAAATCTGAAATTTTTGATTTCTCGATGCATAGAGCTTTTTTCAGTATTGTTGGCGATATCCTCATCCCCTCAAACGAAATTTATAGTATTTTCGAGGGCTATATCCTGAGAGATTCTGTGAGATATGCAAAGAAAATCTGAAATTTTCGATTTCTCGATGCATCGAGCTTTTTTCAGTATTGTTGGCGATATCCTCATCCCCTCAAACGAATTTTATAGTATTTTCGAGGGCTATATCCTGAGAGATTCTGTGAGATATGCAAAGAAAATCTGAAATTTTTGATTCCTCGATGCATCGAGCTTTTTTCAGTATTGTTGGCGATATCCTCATCCCCTCAAACGAATTTTATAGTATTTTCGAGGGCTATATCCTGAGAGATTCTGTGAGATATGCAAAGAAAATCTGAAATTTTTGATTTCTCGATGCATCGAGCTTTTTTCAGTATTGTTGGCGATATCCTCATCCCCTCAAACGAAATTTATAGTATTTTCGAGGGCTATATCCTGAGAGATTCTGTGAGATATGCGAAGAAAATCTGAAATTTTTGATTTCTCGATGCATAGAGCTTTTTTCAGTATTGTTGGCGATATCCTCATCCCCTCAAACGAAATTTATAGTATTTTCGAGGGCTATATCCTGAGAGATTCTGTGAGATATGCACAGAAAATCTGAAATTTTTGATTTCTCGATGCATAGAGCTTTTTTCAGTATTGTTGGCGATATCCTCATCCCCTCAAACGAAATTTATAGTATTTTCGAGGGCTATATCCTGAGAGATTCTGTGAGATATGCACAGAAAATCTGAAATTTTTGATTTCTCGATGCATAGAGCTTTTTCAGTATTGTTGGCGATATCCTCATCCCTCAAACGAAATTTATAGTATTTTCGAGGGCTATATCCTGAGAGATTCTGTGAGATATGCAAAGAAAATCTGAAATTTTTGATTTCTCGATGCATAGAGCTTTTTCAGTATTGTTGGCGATATCCTCATCCACTCAAACGAAATTTATAGTATTTTCGAGGGCTATATCCTGAGAGATTCTGTGAGATATGCACAGAAAATCTGAAATTTTGATTTCTCGATGCATAGAGCTTTTTCAGTATTGTTGGCGATATCCTCATCCCTCAAACGAAATTTATAGTATTTTCGAGGGCTATATCCTGAGAGATTCTGTGAGATATGCACAGAAAATCTGAAATTTTGATTTCTCGATGCATAGAGCTTTTTCAGTATTGTTGGCGATATCCTCATCCCCTCAAACGAAATTTATAGTATTTTCGAGGGCTATATCCTGAGAGATTCTGTGAGATATGCACAGAAAATCCGAAATTTTGATTTCTCGATGCATAGAGCTTTTTCAGTATTGTTGGCGATATCCTCATCCTCAAACGAAATTTATAGTATTTTCGAGGGCTATATCCTGAGAGATTCTGTGAGATATGCACAGAAAATCTGAAATTTTTGATTTCTCGATGCATAGAGCTTTTTCAGTATTGTTGGCGATATCCTCATCCTCAAACGAAATTTATAGTATTTTCGAGGGCTATATCCTGAGAGATTCTGTGAGGTATGGAAAGAAAATCTGAAATTTTTCATTTCTCGATGCATAGAGCTTTTTTCCAGTATTGTTGGCGATATCCTCATCCCCTCAAACGAAATTTATAGTATTTTCGAGGGCTATATCCTGAGAGATTCTGTGAGGTATGCACAGAAAATCTGAATTTTTTCATTTCTCGATGCATAGAGCTTTCAGTATTGTTGGCGATATCCTCATCCCCTCAAACGAAATTTATAGTATTTTCGAGGGCTATATCCTGAGAGATTCTGTGAGATATGCACAGAAAATCCGAATTTTTCATTTTTCGATGCATAGAGCTTTTTTCAGTATTGCTGGCGATATCCTCATCCCCTCAAACGAAATTTATAGTATTTTCGAGGGCTATATCCTGAGAGATTCTGTGAGATATGCACAGAAAATCCGAATTTTTGATTTCTCGATGCATCGAGCTTTTTTCAGTATTGTTGGCGATATCCTCATCCCCTCAAACGAAATTTATAGTATTTTCGAGGGCTATATCCTGAGAGATTCTGTGAGATATGCACAGAAAATCTGAAATTTTCCATACAGAAAATCTGAATTTTTTCATTTCTCGATGCATAGAGCTTTCAGTATTGTTGGCGATATCCTCATCCCCTCAAACGAAATTTATAGTATTTTCGAGGGCTATAGCTCCGTTTACACTACCACAATGACGAAAATCCTGAGAAATTCTGTGTGATATGCACAGAAAATCTTAAATTTTTCATACAGAAAATCTGAATTTTTTCATTTCTCGATGCATAGAGCTTTTTTCAGTATTTTTGGCGATATCCTCATCCCATCTTGGCACGTGAAAGCGAAATCTCAGCGCGCAGAACTCTTGAGGCCTTTTGGATTGCCGCAAAAACACCCAAAATAAACCGAAAGGACGAATGTGTTGCGGTGACCCAGGAGTTGGCGCCGTACGTTGACCTCTGCGGATTCTGACCAGCCGGTCATAATCTGAGGGCGGGTCTGAGCGTGGGCGGTCCCAGGTCTTCGAGGGTGATTCTGAGGGTTCTTACTAGTCAGTCGCCTAACAACTTCCATCCAAGGCTGTCGGACCTCTTGGTCCCCTTCAAAGGTTGGTATAATCTGTGACTTACGTTCTTTTGGTTCACTTCCGTGTGAATCCTTCTCTGTAGAATGAAATGGGGTTTGGGAGGGTAGTTTCTTGAATCGTAATTCGGTTTTTCCAGGCTCCGAAGAAGGCGAAAATCGACGAAACGTCAGCCAAATAAAGAGGTTTTAGCAATCTTGGTCTCGCTTCAACCACCGAATGCCACAAGTGAAATTTATAGTATTTTCGAGAGCTATAGCTCCGTTTACACCACCACAAAGACAGACGCAAAAATCCGCATATTTTCCACCTCTTTGCTTGCGCAGCGGTTGTAATCTTAGCGTCGGGCAAAAGCGCGGCTTGCGGGAAATCAGGGATCTCACGGCATCTGTGTCAGTGACAAAGGTGGAGAGTTTGTAGTACTGCCACAGTCTCTAGACAGGGAAATCACACGACTACATCTTCAAGATCGCTGCACGTATGATCACTCTACCGCAGAGGAATACGCGAAGCAGTATCGCCGGCTATTTCGAAACTGGACCGAAGTCGCGAAGGCAGCCTGTCTACCCGGACACATAGTCAGCAGGTTGAAATGTGAGCTTCCCACTTGTCCTGTACTGTACGTACTCATTAGGACCCATAAACTGCCCCCAGGAAGCGCAGGTTGCCAGGATCCAACGTGTTTTAAAGTTCGACCTATAATCAGCAACGTGGGTGGTCCAACAGATCGAATATCATGGTTTCTCAATCTGGTTCTTGTTCAGCTTCTCAAATTTGTTCCAGCACACTTGCCTAATACTCAGAGTTTCCTCGACAAGCTTCGCGAAGTCAGTATGGACGATAACTGCGTGATGGAATCGTTCGACGTGACCTCTCTGTACACCAATGTGCCTAAGGACAACGCCATACAGGCCGTTTTCGAGATTTTCAGCGAGCAGCAGTCTAACGACAATCTATACGGCCTCAACATCGGACAGGTCATGACACTGCTCAATGAGTGTTTGAAATGCAACATATTCAGGTGGAATGGAGAGTATTACAAGCAGATAAGAGGACTCGCGATGGGACAAAGGTTAGCTCCGATTCTGGCAGTCTCTTTCATGTCGAAAGTAGAAAGTCCCATTTTGGATAGCATTCCATTGCTGTACTGTCGCTATATAGATGACTGTTTCATCGTGTGCTCTACCCAAGATGAGATGGACCAATGTTTTGAAATTTTGAACCAGCAATCAGAGGATATCAGATTTACTCGAGAAACTCCGAAGGACAATTGGCTAGCCTTTCTGAATGTGGAAGTTCACATTTCTCGAGGAGTGTGCCGGACAAAGTGGTATCGGAAGCCGACTAGCAAAAATATAATCGTTCATTGCAGTTCGGACCACCCCAGGAGAACGAAAAGGGCAATTGTAGCTGGTATGTTCAGGACAGCAGCTTCTGTTTCATCAGGTATCGAGGAAAAGCCAGTTTCCATTGAAAGGACCAAATCTATAGCGATTGCTAACGGATACGCCCCGGCGATATGGAAGGTCAGAGAAGAGGGACGACGGTATGCATGTGATCAACGCGATGACGGTAGTACGAGAATACCTTTTTGTCTGCCTTTCATCTCTGACGAGTTGAGCACTGAAGTTCGAGCATGCATCCGAAAGGCTGATCTGCAGGATTCGGTCAGATTAATCGAGATCCCACCGGCTACTCTCAAAAAACAGCTGACACGTAACCGTCTGTACGACAGACTTTGTACAACTCCTTCATGCCTGGTCTGCCCCTTCGGAAGAGAGGGTGATTGCATGATCTCTGGGGTTGTGTACCTCATTTCATGTCAGCTTTGCAAGGAAGAGTACATTGGTGAGACGGGCAGACCACTCTGTCTTAGAATAAAAGAGCACCTCTGCGATCTTAATAAGTCCAAAACTTCCACGCCTTTAGGAGACCACCGCGTCCGCGTACATGGCGATGCGCTATTTGAAATCACGGTAATTATCTTAGCGCGCGAGGCTGACATTTCTGCGCGCAAAACTCTCGAGGCATTCTGGATCGCTGCAAGGAATCCAAAAATCAATCGCAGGGAGGAGTGCGTCGCAATTACCCAAGATTTGGCGCCTTACATGGACCTCTGCGGGCTATGTCACCTTAATCAGTCGCTCTAGGTGGTCCTTTAAGGCAGATCGCTACCATATATAAGGGGACCCGGGGCGCGAGTCTCATCCCCTGCGTTTGTCTACATCTGAGGGTGACTCGTTGAGCTCGTCGGCTCACAGTCTAAGGTTGGTCTGTTTTTTTTCCTTACCTCTTCGCGTCGTGGGTGGTCCGGCCTCCCACTGAAGGCGATTCTGTTGAATGAAATGGCGCTTGATCGAATAGTTTTCCAAAATGCTCTCGAATTTCCAGGCTCCGAAGAAGGCGAAGACGCCGAAACGTCAGCCGAATAAATCTGTATCATACTCGGTTTGAAGCTGCACATAACATTTGCCAATATCAACGTTGCCAATGCCGAGATTCATTGAAAGTCGTACATGGACAGTGATTAGAGATGTACTAGCTGATTGCAAACGACTTGTCATGGAAACCCTCTCGCTACGGCAGAAGATCGTCGTAGCAAAGCAGAGCATTCACTTTCTCTGCCGATGCCGTGACAACGAAGTGATCCCAGCCTTCATTTCAACAAAGCGGTTGCATCAAGTTTGCGGCAAACCAAAGGAGGACAAACGACTGCACGTTATCCAGATGCGTATTCTGAAGATGGCTCTCCAAAGCAAACAAGACACTATGTATTCTATGCTTAGGAAGTGTATATCTAAAGAATTGTGTTGTGAACGATTCGTGCCGGACCACCTTTGGAGGAGAATAGTGGGTGAGTCGAGAAGTATTTGTGATTCTATTCGTTCTAGCGTCAAAGTAAAACTTCAGAGAAAATTCAGTGTGTTGCTTGATCGGAAGCGAGGCGGTAAAGGTAACCAAAACAGTGGCGCAACCGTGAATTCTGACCTTGGAGAAGGACGGATGGGAGGGGAGGAGCGGAGCTCCAGGGTCACCGTCATCGGCGACACAAATCTATCCAGTGACGCGCTCTCCGCATTGGATTTGGGTCCTAGCTTTGCCCCCAATCAGTCCCTTTGTCACAGCGTTTCGCGTAAAACTGTTGGCAGCCTCCAATCATTGCAGGATCGCCTGCGAGGACGTGCGAAAATCGGTGCGCGGATCAGTGGTCAGGGTGGTAATAGTATTCCAGCCGTCCCAGCCCCTCCATTTCCCTGCAATTTCCTCAGGCCGCAGGACCCTGATAGCGCGACAGACGCAAAATTCCGCATATTTTCCACCTCTTTGCTTGTGGTACTCAGGCGATTTATAGGCAAACGCAGCGGTTGTAATCTTAGCGTCGGGCAAAAGCGCGGCTTGCGGGAAATCAGGGATCTCACGGCATCTGGAGCAGTAAGAATCAGTGTCAGTGACAAAGGTGGAGAGTTTGTAGTACTGCCACAGTCTCTAGACAGGGAAATCACACGACTACATCTTCAAGATCGCTGCACGTATGATCACTCTACCGCAGAGGAATACGCGAAGCAGTATCGCCGGCTATTTCGAAACTGGACCGAAGTCGCGAAGGCAGCCTGTCTACCCGGACACATAGTCAGCAGGTTGAAATGTGAGCTTCCCACTTGTCCTGTACTGTACGTACTCATTAAGACCCATAAACTGCCCCCAGGAAGCGCAGGTTGCCAGGATCCAACGTGTTTTAAAGTTCGACCTATAATCAGCAACGTGGGTGGTCCAACAGATCGAATATCATGGTTTCTCAATCTGGTTCTTGTTCAGCTTCTCAAATTTGTTCCAGCACACTTGCCTAATACTCAGAGTTTCCTCGACAAGCTTCGCGAAGTCAGTATGGACGATAACTGCGTGATGGAATCGTTCGACGTGACCTCTCTGTACACCAATGTGCCTAAGGACAACGCCTTACAGGCCGTTTTCGAGATTCTCAGCGAGCAGCAGTCTAACGTCAATCTATACGGCCTCAACATCGGACAGGTCATGACACTGCTCAATGAGTGTTTGAAATGCAACATATTCAGGTGGAATGGAGAGTATTACAAGCAGATAAGAGGACTCGCGATGGGACAAAGGTTAGCTCCGATTCTGGCAGTCTCTTTCATGTCGAAAGTAGAAAGTCCCATTTTGGATAGCATTCCATTGCTGTACTGTCGCTATATAGATGACTGTTTCATCGTGTGCTCTACCCAAGATGAGATGGACCAATGTTTTGAAATTTTGAACCAGCAATCAGAGGATATCAAATTTACTCGAGAAACTCCGAAGGACACCATTGGCTAGCCTTTCTGAATGTGGAAGTTCACATTTCTCGAGGAGTGTGCCGGACAAAGTGGTATCGGAAGCCGACTAGCAAAATATAATCGTTCATTGCAGTTCGACCACCCCAGGAGAACGAAAAGGGCAATTGTAGCTGGTATGTTCAGGACAGCAGCTTCTGTTTCATCAGGTATCGAGGAAAAGCCAGTTTCCATTGAAAGGACCAAATCTATAGCGATTGCTAACGCACACGCCCCGGCGATAAGGAAGAGCAGAAAAGATGGACGACGGTATGCATGTGATCAACGCGATGACGGTAGTACGAGAATACCTTTTTGTCTGCCTTTCATCTCTGACGAGTTGAGCACTGAAGTTCGAGCATGCATCCGAAAGGCTGATCTGCAGGATTCGGTCAGATTAATCGAGATCCCACCGGCTACTCTCAAAAAACAGCTGACACGGAACCGTCTGTACGACAGACTTTGTACAACTCCTTCATGCCTGGTCTGCCCTTCGGAAGAGAGAGGGTGATTGCATGATCTCTGGGGTTGTGTACCTCATTTCATGTCAGCTTTGCAAGGAAGAGTACATTGGTGAGACGGGCAGACCACTCTGTCTTAGAATAAAAGAGCACCTCTGCGATCTTAATAAGTCCAAAACTTCCACGCCTTTAGGAGACCACCGCGTCCGCGTACATGGCGATGCGCTATTTGAAATCACGGTAATTATCTTAGCGCGCGAGGCTGACATTTCTGCGCGCAAAACTCTCGAGGCATTCTGGATCGCTGCAAGGAATCCAAAAATCAATCGCAGGGAGGAGTGCGTCGCAATTACCCAAGATTTGGCGCCTTACATGGACCTCTGCGGGCTATGTCACCTTAATCAGTCGCTCTAGGTGGTCCTTTAAGGCAGGTCGCTACCATATATAAGGGGACCCGGGGCGCGAGTCTCATCCCCTGCGTTTGTCTACATCTGAGGGTGACTCGTTGAGCTCGTCGGCTCACAGTCTAAGGTTGGTCTGTTTTTTTCCTTACCTCTTCGCGTCGTGGGTGGTCCGGCCTCCCACTGAAGGCGATTCTGTTGAATGAAATAGCGCTTGATCGAATAGTTTTTCAAAATGCTCTCGAATTTCCAGGCTCCGAAGAAGGCGAAGACGCCGAAACGTCAGCCGAATAAATCTGTATCATACTCGGTTTGCAGCTGCACATAACATTTGCCAATATCAACAAAGACGAAAATCCTGAGAAATTCTGTGCGATATGCGCAGAAAATCGGAAATATCTGAGAAATTCCGTGTGATATGCACAGAAAATCCGAAATATCTGAGAAATTCTGTGTGATATGCACAGAAAATCCGAAATTTTTCATACAGAAAATCTGAATTTTTCCATGCGAAATTTATAGAATTTTCGAGGGCTTTAGCTTTGTTTACACCACCACAATGACGAAAATCCCGAGAAATTCTGTGTGATATGCGCAGAAAATCCGAAATTCCACCAAGTTCTGTGTAAGTTATTTTTACCTTCTAGACCTTCGCGCCCATATGAATTTTCTCACAGGCAAATATTTCAGTGCGCCCATGCTTACTTCCGCATAAAAACATACACAGTCAAACAGGGTCTTCATGACACATCCTGAGATATCTAATTATTGCTGTTTTCATGTCAACTGTTGTATATTACTTGAGTAGATTATGAAGTGTTTTTCTCAAGCAACTTCTTCAACACGCGAGGCTTTTGCATTGTGATTGAAGTATCTTTATTCAAGGCTACCTTCGCTTATGTCGGCGAACTGAAGCAAGCAATAGCTTTCAATCCCCGCATGATTTCAACACAACGTTTCTTCAATTTTGTCAGAAGCTTCGGCGAACAAGACCCTTTGTTCATTAAGCCAGAAGATTACTGCCTATGATTGGAGGAAAGGGCCGGCGAAGCCGGCCCCTCGTTTGGCGAAGCCAAACGACCTGCGGCGTCTGCCGGCGCCAGTCGGCCGACGACGTAAATGGGGCCGGCGAAGCCGGCCCCCCTCCCGTTTACTTACTTACTTGATACTTGATTGCCCGTTGTCAGCCGGCGATCGTCTCAGCGGCGGGCACACGTCTCTGATTGTTTCGAGGCACACGTTCGTTTTGGTTGTTTTGTGGAGCTGCCATCTTCCATCTCGTTCGATTTTGCGCGATCTGCAACCAGTTCGTGTTAGGTGTGTTCAGATGTTTGAAGGCATCGCTCCATCTTGTTGGGGGACGACCAAGTGTTCGCTTGATGTCCCGCGGGTACCAGAGGGTTACACGATTTGTCCAGCGGTCATCGGTTCTTCTTATAACAAGACCGGCCCATCGATGTTTTGCGGCTGCCATGTAAGTGACAGCGTCCCGAATCCCTGACTGTTGGCGGAGGTCGGTGCTGCGGATGTGCTGGTTTCTTTGCTCTCGGCGGCTCGTCCCCAACAGCGTCCGTTCAAGGGCTCGTTGCGTTCGTGTCATCAGAATTGCAGAGGACTTGTTGGAAGCCCAGGTTTCAGCTCCGTAGCACATGGCGGGGAGGAAGGTGGAGTCGAACAGATGCGCGCGGATTTTTTTGTCGGAGACAAGGTGAGCTGCTTCCTTTATGTTCGACATCGCAGCCCATGCAGCGCTTCTTCTTCGACTGACTTCGGCCCTCAAATCGTTGTCCATGGTCACGAGGCGCCCGAGGTAGACGTACTTCTCCGTATCAGGAAGGGGAACTCCGTCCACTGTAATCGGTGCTGGGTCTGCCCATCTGTTCCTCATGACTTCTGTCTTGCTGCGATTCATCGTCAACCCGATTCTGCGGCCAGCTGCGTCCAGTTCATCCACCATCTGCTGAAGTTCGGTTTGACTGCTGCTAACCAAAACGATGTCATAGGCGAAGCGGAGGTTTGAGAGTTTCCTGCCGTCTATAGGAATTCCCCTGTTGTTCCAATCTAGATCAATCATGGCGTGATGGAGAGCAGCAGTGAACAGCTTTGGTGAGATGGTGTCACCTTGGCAGACTCCTTTCCCAATCGGCACCGTCAGCTCCTTGTGGAACATCTTGATCTTCGTATATGTGCCCATGTTGCACTCCTCTAGCATGTTGATGTAGATCGGGTCCACGCCGGCACGGAGCAGAGCGTTCCAAACTGCGTTCAGTTCGACACTGTCAGATGCTTTGACATAATCGATGAAGCACATTAGGAGCGGTTGCTTGTACTCTCGTGTCTTCTCAATTAGTTGAGTCACCGTGTGGATATGATCCATACAGCAGTATCCGCGACGAAAACCGGCCTGTTCCACGGGCTGGAACTCATCCAACGTGCTTTCCAATCTGTTCAGCAAAACCTTTGTGAATAGCTTGTACGGCTGGGACAGAAGAGCGATTGGCCCGTAGTTTTTGACCTCGTCTCGTTCACCTTTCTTGAAGATCAACACCGTTCTTGACGATTTCCACTGTTCCGGGATCCTTTGATCTGCCAGATAACGATTGAAGCGAGCGGTTAGCTTTTGAACGATGATTTCGTTGTCGGTCTTCAGAAAGTCTCCGGAAATTTGATCAGGTCCTGAGGCTGTCTTGGGCTTCATCTGTCTAATAGCATGTTGAACTTCAGAAAGAAGTATCTCTGGAGCCTGGCCTTGACTCGGTGTGGGAATTCTAGGAACAGGTGTTGATGATCGGTACAGGTCTGTGTAAAAGTCCACGACGATCTCTTCAATCTTTTGACGAGACGTGTGCTGTGTTCCGCTGGCGTCCTTCATGACAGTGGTTACAGCTTGAGAGTCAACGAGGGTCTTCCGGCATCTTCTTAAACTGGCCCTTTTCTCTGCAGCCTCCTTCAGTTTGCTGTCCTTGTATGCGCGAATTGATGCCTTAACAGCAACTCTGCAGGATTTGTTTATGATTGCCCTGTCGAGAATGCTGGAGGACGGATCCTGGTGAATTTCAGCACGCTGCTTCAGAAGCCTTCGGGCATGGTCGCTTATGCGTCCTGAAGAGCTGGGGACGGGCGGGATCATTGATGCCGAAGCACAATGGTTAAGGCCCTCCACGAGGAGCTGGTAGGCCCCCCCGTTTGGCGCAGCCAAACGACCAGCGGCGCAGGCCGGCGTCAGCCGGCCGGCGCCGCTGGTGTATGAATATCAGGATTGAAAAATGCAAGCAATTTTGCAGGAAAGCCTGACAATATCATGGCGCATCGGAAGATCCAGCATTTGTGCATCATTTCTAGCAAAAGTCCTCCTACTGATTATCGACACGGTCGAATGAACACCATAAACGTCTTTCGTTCCTATCGCATTGAATAGTTCGCCAGGAAAGCGTAGCTGCTCCAGGGATAAGTAGGCTTCCATAACGTGTCTGAAGGAACTAGTTCGAAATATAAGTCGGAGAACTGCCAGTTGTGCTCAAAGGTCCAGAGGTACCTATGTAATCGTTTACAGATCTTGTCCAGCGGTAATCCCCTTACTCAGACATTCGCCGTGTCCGACCCCAGCTCGAACGGGGTCCTCCACGTAGTCCCAAATGAAAAGACATGGGGGGAGAATAAATTGTATTTCTCCCCCACGTCGTCTCAATTGGAAGAAGTGAGGGGCGAAAACGGAAAGGGGTTCGACCCGACGGAAATCTGCGGTCTGACCCGTTGAGTTTCTGAGTAACCCCTCACTTGTCCTACCCTTTGATAGTAAGCGAAATCTAGGACACCGGAATCTCTCTCACCTGCCTCTCGATTACGCGCAAAATGGTGGTACTCCTTTTCATCCTGCTTTCGTTAAAATTATACAAAAACAGTCATGTTGCCCGTTTACTCCTTATCAACTCTGGTTATAGGTCTTTTTTTAGCTAACCTTGAGACCTAGATACACATATGGTTTCCGTACTAGAGTTAGTCTTAGTCTGAAGGCATGGAGCAGGCGGCTCACCGTGCTGTGTTGGCGACATCACCAGCCAACGGGGTTTCTATCTCGCGCGGCGATCTACCGTCCATTCATCAGACTGAATTGAATACATGAACTCTAGCTCGTTCCGTTTAGTGAGCTGGAATCAGACCTCAGAAGCGTAATCGTATCTCGTAAACATTCACTTTGTTAGTATAAACTAAAGGTCGACACTTCCACATGCACTGTCGCAGTCGGTCAGCATCCGCACGGCTTGACTGATAGGTGGATGATCTTATAAGACTGATCTCGTAAGTGAAGCGAAGAATTTCCATTTTTCAGGCTCAATTTCATGAATGAGCCCGGTACACCACACCGGTCAACTTCGGCGCGTCAAAAACGTAGGGTTATGAGGCTGGAAGGGATTAAAGATGAGGATCCGCCAACAGTTCTCACCGGTCATCTACCACTTTTTCAGAGACCGGTCGCGCCGAAAACCATTTCGGCGCGAAACTTTAATCCAAATTTACTGAGTGTTCAGACTGACTTTCCTTTACAAAAAAGAGTTATTCATGTGCCCTTTCGACATTTTCGTTCTTTAGAGAGACCAGGCTATACAAAAACATGAATAAATAACATACGGTTTTCTGCACGTACGATGCCTTTAACTGCAGATGGTTGACAATCACGCTCCATATCCTGTTATTCATATTCACTCAGGACGTTTACGAGAGACGCGCCTTAGTTTTTAAGGAATCGTAGAACTTTGAACAACCCCTTTATTTGAGTCGACTATGCATTCTATGTAGAATGGTAAAATTATGTCGTGAAGTTGCTGCGCAGCTCAAAAAGCATTGAGTAGGAACATCCTACTTCCGCATAGCTGCTCGAACCATTTCTCCTTCGACGGCGTTTGGTAGCTTCTTCAAGCCAATGAACGTGGGGCAGAATGGTTTTTCTCTCAAGACGTTTCAACAACTATGTGGATGTGCTTCGTTTAGCGTAATGTCAATCCTGTTGCGAGTGACACGGAAGTCAAATTGTAGACGACAGGTAGACGGAGTGAGGTTGCTGATGAAGCAATTCCCTGCGCGTGTCTCCGACGTTGTTTCTCACTGCTGTCACCAGAAGTGCTCTAAGGCTACGGTTCTCAAAACAAATCCTCATCATGAACTTGCGTTCAAATGCAGTTTCACAGGGACCTCATTTCTTAGCCGCTCCTCGTCAAGAATGTGATCTTGACTTCTCCGTATTGATGACGAGTTATCGCGGAGAACGCAGCTTGAGTAATGATTCAGGCCGCAATAGCCGTTTCTATCTACATACAATAGATGTTAGAGTAGCTGTATGGCCTTATCGTCCAACTTGTTCAGTGAACGGACGGGCGGTAAATCACCGTTCGAAGCCCCTCTGGCAGCTGGAGTCACGAATGCCGCACAGGACGGCGCGAAGGTCGACTCTCGTCCATTCGCTCGAATAAATTTGGCGAAAAAGCCTGAAGAAACCTAAGGGTGACGAGCGCCACCTTGGATACTCATTCGATGTTGTCTTTCCACTTCTTCTGTGGAAATCAACACAATTGCTTTATGTTGCTTGGAAAACTGTAAGTTCATCGTCGTGGAACAACTTTGTGAGGTTTTAAGTTTAAGAAACGAAGGGAAGAAAAAGGTCTTATCTAGGATCATCAAGGAAGAAGTTACTTCTCTAATGCACATACATACGTTGCACCACTTCATGCCTCTGAGCGTTCAACTAAACAGTTCTCACAGTTCAATGGGAAGGTTCTTTGAACCGAAGTCATCACAATACCTCAGCTCAGAGTCAGGGGGGTGTTGCCCGGCCGGACAATGCGGGTTCGTAAAACTGTACAAAATTCTGAATTTTTTGGGGGAATAAAAATTTTGTACTAAAAATAAAAACACTAGGGAGGGGGGGGGTGTTTTATATGATGAAACAGCTTCTGACACAGTTTAATGACGAAATTTCTCACAAATAGGAAGGCATACATAATGTAAAAAGAAGAAAAGATGAAAGGGAACAATACCAGCTCTATAACGGTGCAAGTGAAGAACGTCTCTGAACATAACAATGTAACAGCAATATTTTAGACTGTAGCCAAAGTTTTAAGCCATAGGTCATACTTTCAGACGAGTTACGTGCATTAATAGAGCCTATTAATGCTTTAATCCATCATTCTGTAGACGGGACAACGTACGTCCCCCATGAAATTTCAGATTTTCATAATTCTGAAGAAAAAAGATTTAGAATCTCCGTGAAATTCTCTACAAAATGATACCTAACTCTCCTACCATAACTTCAAAATTACGGGGAAAATCCCCTTAATCCCGTTTTCTGTACAATAGCGTTGTTCAAAACCGCGCCTTCGGCCGAAAGGTGACAACACAGGTTTTTCCTTTAAAAAGGCAACCCTAAAGTCCCAAAGATTCTATTTTCATCCTAGGCCTACTCTCTACAAACAAAGGTAAGATTACCGGATGCTCCGCAACTTAAAGTATTCAAGAGCACTATTCCAAATTATCTGCGGCGAGCCGCCCAAAAATACCGCGCTCCGAAGTCAAGCCGAGCTACTTCGGTTTGGATTTGGAGCGCGGAACCGAAGAAACTTCAAAAAGCGCAGGTTAAAACTACACTCCCCGAAGCTCATCAGTAGGGTAGGGAGTGCAGTAATTATAAAACTCCCTGCAAAAACTAAACATTCTTTCGTCACCTTGGGGACGTAAAAATTTTGAACATTTTTCAAAATTTTTTATCTCAAAGAGGTGGGGGGAGCGTAACTTCGCCGAGGTCCTGGGCAACGGTCTACCTGCCCCTGCTTCAGCTTGATTCCGTCATGAAGATAAAAATTGACTGCTTTACACCTCCGATGCCATATTTCCACTCCATCTGGGCATCCATTCATCTGTGAATGACACCTTCGGCAGCATCCCACTATTGATTCTGTTACTTCCTGACAGCTTAGGAAACGTGCTTCTCTTGAGTTCGTGATTAGGTTGAGCCCACTCACTGATGAACAGGTCACGAACTCGAAAAGAACGCCAAATGAGATAAGGTTCACCAACTGAACGCTGTCTGTTTTGGAAAGCGACTGGCTGCATGAATGAGTTTACAATGCGCCGTTCGCTCACACGACTTTATCACTTTCTCACTCAGGGTGTTGACAGCTATGACGAGACGGAACTGTACGCAAAAATTTTGTTTATCGATGTGATAATCAAGACAACCTTCGTTTGGCCCATGATGAAAAAGGTTCAGTCTAGACTATTGAAATCCCAAACCTGCTACATATAATTTTGTAGATTATGTATACGGCTGTCAGCACTGCCCATACCTCGACTTTAGATTCGCAGACACGTTGGCAAACGTCTAGAAATTCAGCATGTGCGTCAACCAAGCTGATAAAGTCTTCCAGGAAATACTGGCCACCAGCGAGGTCGTTTAGAATCGAGGACGTGTGATTCCTGAAAGACTTTACCGAATGCAGAGACCTAAAACTCGCACTCTTTACCCTCGCAAACGAAATTCAAAGCCAGAGTTCCTTCCCCGTCCACGGGTTTGTGTAGGAGTCTCCGAAACTCCAGGTAGGACATGTCAGGAGGGGGATGCAAGCAACGAAAATCCCGCGAACAGATAAAAAAACAGAAAGCTGAAGCTCAACGTAGACATTGCGTAGTAAACATTGCGCACGCCACGTTTCCTCGCGGCGTCCGTGTGAAGGCGATGGCGCTACCTTCCCACAAACACGTTTCGTTGTCAACGGGGCTAGAAAAAATCGGCTCGGAAAAATGTAGTGGGCGTTCGGTCTGCCGCAGCCGTCACAAATTTTCCGCAGAGTTGCCATGGCGTTTCTGGTGGCTTAAAGGCACAGAACACCCAGAAAACTATTTCTTAGTTATTATGCTGATCCTGGAGAGAGTCACATGCTGATCACCGATGTATTTCTGGAATCGTCCAGGACCATCTATGAACACAGTTATGGCTCCTCAAAGATGAATATATTTTATGAGTGAAAATATGGCGGACAAGTTGTCTCAGGCCTGTATTTCTCTTCATTCGCAATCGTTGCGCGAGAGCAAGCCAGAATAAGGAGACAGTCCGGCAATGGACCGAAGAACGACGACTCGTTGGGAATCAATCCATCCATCTAGCCGCTATCGAGTTCAAAAAACTGATGGGGTGTGGAGCGTGGTGGTGAGCGAAGGGGGTGGGGCCCTTAATGATCGCTTATATCTCGTTTATTTGGAGAAATTGTGATCTCGCACTTCGCACGTGTCATGTAGGAGGGGTGTACTAAATAACCAAATAAAAGTCTCGAAATTCATGTCTGAAGGTGTAGTGTCTTTGACTGCCTCTGACTTGAAGGCACAATACGCCCTCAGACATGAATTTTGACATTTTTATTTGATTGTGTGGTAGATCTCTTCTATATAACACGTGCCAAGTTTGAGAACACAATTTCCCCCAAATAAGCGAGATATAAGCGACCACCACAGGCCCGACGCCCTTCGCTCACCACCATGGGCCACACCTCCCAACCAATTTTCGAACTCGTTAGCGGCTAGATGGATGGATGAATTCTCAACCAGTCGTCGTTCCTCAGTCCATTGCTGGACTGTCTCCCTATCCTGGCTCGCTCTAGCGCAACGATTGCGAATGAAGAGGAATCTTCTTCTTCTTGTCAGCCATGAACAGAGCATCGCATCAGAGGCGTAGGAAGCTAGCCACCTCACACGGCTTGTACCATAGATCTCGAGCAGACAAGGTTGTAGGCCTGGCCGGACATGAAAATAGATGCAATGAATCATGTCCAGCACATTCACAATCGGGGCATTTATCTGGGACTGACTGATCAATCCGATGAGTGTAGGCCTTTAGATATCTGGAGTGACCGCATCGCAGACCAGCGAGGATTGTTCGGGTACGTCGCGGTAGTCCAGCTTCGCTGTCGTCGACTCGCGGGGGCACGCCGCCATAGATTAAGTTGGGCTGAGCATCAGACAGGTACTCTGCCTCGAACCGCGTATGCTCAGCCATCTGGAGTCTTATGAAGAGAAATACAGGCCTGAGACAACTCGTCCACCATATTTTCACTCATAAAGTATAGGCATTTTTGAGGAGCCATAACTCTGTTCATAGGGTGTCTTAAAGGCAGCAGACACGCTCAAAAATGATATCGATTTTATGACATAAATTGAAGGGTTGGAGCTGCCAGTATGGGTGTTGAGACATTGATTGACCTCTGTCCACTTTGCACTCTGGGTGTTCTTTGGCCATTGTATCAATGGCCTCGTGGGGTGACTTCCGGTCACACCACCTATGGCCACTCACGGTCTGGCCAAAGAACACTTCCGGTCCCGCCTACTCCGTCCGTATAAAAAAGGGCCATTTTATTCTATGCGATTGATTCTACATTTCGTCTAATAAAGTATTCACTAAACTCGTCTACGCCGATACTACAATGGGGAACTAACGAAAAAACCGATAAGACGGTTGAGATGGCGAAGCCGTTAGATTCTTACAGGATGTACTAGAACGCTCACTTCGTTGGAAGCATCCAAACCCAGCCAAATTGACAGTATTCGAACGATCAATCTGGACGAGTTTGCATTTGGGGGCGAGGTTGACGAAATTTTTCGAATTGCATTGCTCTAATTTAGTAGCTTTCCGCGTTTTTGACGCTTCCGACGGCGTGAGATTTCTACTAAGGTCCATACGACCCCAGTAACGTAGTTATCTCAACAACTTTCGAGCGTGTCTGCTGCCTTTAAGCGATTTCAAGGATATCATAGTTATCAGCTTGTGACTCTCTCCAAGATCAGCATAAAAACTAAAAAATAATTTTCTGGGTGTTATGTACCTTTAAGTAGAACGAGAAAGTCGACATCCGATGTGTGTATAATCGCCACGCGTTTAGCCATGATGAATTGTTTCCTTTTATCAACGGTTTTGAAGCCAAGCCGAACGATAAGCGATTTAAAATTTGCGTCAGCTCTAGCATTTTATACTGCAGAATAGCAGGAGGTAAAAAAGTGGCTGGGTCTGACCCGTGAAGCTCTTCTCGTGCTGCCTCAAGGTAGCAGGCCAAGAGTATGATTTTACTGAGGTGGATGCAGGCTGGCCGCGCATTGAAATGCTGTCAGCCCACGGGAACCAAAAAGTGCGTCCAAGCTTTACGATCCGTGCAAACTGTAGGCGCCCGATCAAAGTTGTGCTTGGATAGACACACAACCGAGTGGCGGACGTTCTGTTCTAGCTGGGCAGAGCCTGGGCAGGGAGAGCGAGCCGTTAACGAGGTACTAACAATGTCGAGTAGTCGCGCTGGCTAACTGCAGCGCTTTACTCATCGCGATAATCTGGTAGTGAGACACCAGATACTATTCACTGATTAAAACACAGTTTCTGCTCAAAAATTTACAACACTAATTTACGCGCACTTCAAATTTGTATTATTACCATACTGCGGCGTCCAATATGAGGCAATGGCGTGAAATATCGCGTGTTTTTCAATTTTCTCGACTTAGTTAATTTGAGAAAAGTCTCGATTGTTTTCTAATGAACGAAAAGAAGAGTTCCAACCTTCAGGTTTTCAATGAATCAAAAATCGTCAGAATAAACTTTTTCGAGTAATCATTCGAATCGAATAAAAACGCAGCATTCGAAAAAATTCGCTCACTGGGCAATTTTATAAAGACATTTTGGTAATTCACGTATTCATACGAACTACGCTGCTTATTCTTAGTACCTTTGGTAATACCCATGCTGTCGCAGATTTTGACCAGATTCCATCGCACTTCTCGTCCCTTAATATTGAGACCGAGAACCCAGAAGTGGGCGGGAGGGGAGGGGGGGGGGATCGGTCCTGCTTTTGGGGCGGAGGAATAGGAGTTCGATGTTATTGACTTATCCTGGAGAATCAAAACTCCGCGTTGGGCAGGGTCGCTAAACATAGCGGCCGGAACATAATATCAAACTTCAAAATTTGGCAGAAGACAGAAAACCCGTGAACCACAACTTATGGCAAACTTAATCCAGAGACAATTGGACGGACTCATAGACGGTTTTTACATGTTGTGCACATGTAAAAATTAAAAATCGAAAAAGTCAAAACCTTTAAATGGAAAACGACTTTTTTTCAATCGAACAGCATTTGGAACAACGATTCTGAAAATTCGACAAACGGAAATCGACAAAATTTGTTCAAAAACGGCCGGCAAACGGCAATCGACAAACGGCAAAATAAAAGACTGTGTAAAAAATGCTACGAATGTTCGAGAGGTACGGTGAAACATTACTAATTTTTCATGCACATTTCGTATTGGAATAGACAGGTAAGAAATGTCTTCGCAATTACACCACAAAAAGCTGAACTTCTTACGTTGGAACAACACCTGACATAAAAAATCAGTACCGGAATGAGTACTCTATTGAACACTGGTAACAGGAATGTTGTGGTGAAAGGATAGTAATTATCAGAGGTTCTCTAATGTGAAGCTTTTTCGAAGTAGTAGTCATTCCTTTGTTTCGTGTTTCAAATTTATCGCAAAAATTTTAAATATTGTGCGATTCAAGTTTAGAGGGCGAGCACTCGAGATTCATTCAAAGAAATGAAGAGCTTAATGCGGTACCACTTTAGTTGATTATTTTCCAACAGGCGTGGCACATACGCCGCTTCGTGGCGTACTTGTTGGCGTGCCTCACGGTTTGTTTACTATTTGACCGGAATTTGGATAAAAGATTATGGCGTGGAAATGGGCGACAGTTTTTGGAAAGTCTTGAGAGCTTTTTCAAGAAACTGCTCCATCTTCGACAACCCTCTCCCCCTTCGACCTTTAAAATTCTCCTGAGCTGCGCGGTAGCAACTCAAATGAAGACTAGCTTGCTCGGAATAGTCCGGGCGGAGTAAGCAACGGGGCGGTCGGTCATGACGGAATATAACAGTGATAAGGAGATTTTGACATGATAAACATGACCCGATATGTCTTACTTCTACCGGCTCAAAATAAGGGAGGTAGGCTATACATGCAATTGGGTAGTCTCTCGAGCTTTCTTGAAGATACCGAAGCCTAAAAAACCGCGGTCGTCTCAAATCACCTCCTTCCCAAACTATACGCCACCCCTTCTTCCCAACTTATCACCCCCGAGTCCGTGCATCCAGTTTATGACCAAGCAACGAATCTAATCAGAATAGATGTTTCTCACGTCGTGTACACCCTCTCCGACCCTTCAAACTCAACCTCCAACTGTCAACACAGTAGGATATTGCGCATTTGTGAGCTTAATAGTGGACGGCGAAGTGCATAAGGCCACAAACTGCCACTAAAACCCAGCATCCTTTACATTAAGCTTTTACACTCCCAGTGAAATCTTGCTTACACTCCAAGACAGTAGCGCTCTCTCAGCAAAGTCGTGCACGCATTCATCGGTGCTCTGCACACTAGAGTGTTGCCCGAATATTCGTTTATTCGAATATTCGAATATTCAAAGAAGTGGATTATTCGGGTTATTTGAATAATAGAATATTCAAAGAAGTGGAATATTCGTTTATTCGAATATTCGAATATTCAAAGAAGTGAAATATTCGGTTTATTCGAATATTCAGCACGAATAATTTGAACATTCGACAAGATCGCACTTCATTTTGCCCTGATTTCACATTTCAAACATCTTAGCGTAGTGACTACTAATTTCTCACAATTCTTCGGTACCTCATAAATATAAAGTTACTGTGCTTATCTGGGTTAAATTCCATTCCGAAACTGCGTCTCGACACGATTTGCGGCCGCACGCGCTCGAGTCAATCGAGTTTCCAGTAGAGTGTTGGAACGAATAATTTTTTTGAATATTCGAATAAACGAATAATTCGAATATTTCACTTCTTCGAATATTCGATTATTCGAATAAACGAATATTTTACTTCTTTGAATATTCGATTATTCGAATAACCCGAATAATCCACTTCTTTGAATATTCGAATATTCGAATTATTCGAATATTCGAATATTATTCGAATAAACGAATATTTGGGGAACACTATTGCGTACTATCCCATCCAATCCACTCGGGCAAACTGGGGCATCGACAACAGGTTGAGAAGTTGTCATCTCATAAACTGCACCCTCTTGACAAGTCAAATCGCTCGCATTGTAAGCCTGACAACTGCCCGTTGCCCAGCGACGTCCGCCTGTTGTCGGTCTGTTGACATTTTGACCTGTCACGTTTAGCGGCCTATTTAGCAGCGGTTCACATCCAGCAAGACTTTTATGTGGCTTAGGAACTACTTTGCACCGACCCGCGTCGCGGTCGGCGCATCGATACGCGTCGCGGTCGGCAAACCGACACGCTTCGCGGTCGACACACCGACACGCAGCGTAATCGGTAGACCCACGCGTCGCGGCTGGGTCGCCCAACCTCCACTGAGGCCGCCACCGGATGGGCAGGGCTTCCAGATGCTGGGCGGGGCCAATGTACTGCATACTTGGGTAATTGAACCGGCTGCACTCTTATCACTTAAAGGCAGTGTTCACGATAAAAAATGTGTTTCAGTTTCCATTAGGAATGGGTAGTGGAGGGGCACACTGTAACGTTTACGTCAAAAGAACGTGTGAAAACGAGCCAGGAAAAGCTCCACAAGAGCCCGAAGTTGCCACTTCGAGCGCATTGCAAACCTCGAAAGCGCAACACACGCCCACCGACGTGAACAAATGAATGCTCGAGATCGAGAGATGAGCGATGGTTTCCGATCAAAAGCCCCGTTCTTCCCTTCATTCTCAACTTCTCTCTTTATTCAGGTTAGCTCGCATACATCGGCTGCAAAAGACGGAAGTTACAAGCCTAGGACAACTCGTCCACCATGTTTCCTTAGCTCAATCTTTGAGGTACCATAACTCCGTTCCCAGAAGGTCTTGTACGATTTCAGAGTTATCATTGCAATCAGCATGGGACCGTTTCCAAGATAGGCGGGAAAACAGAAAAACGATTTTTATCGTGAACACTGCCTTTAAGTTCAGCATACACGCTCGTAAACGTGGTTGAGATACTAACTACGGAAGTTGAATGGCATGGCTCAGAATACAACGCCTACGCATTCTGAAGCGTCGAAAACGACCACAAGTGACTCTACACGACTGAGGAGTCGGGCCCGCACCTGTATTTGCGTCCTCCCCCAAACAGGAGTGCTGGGCCATTCCCACCATTGTCGATGTGTATGGCTCACTTATTGTACTCATTTTACCACCCACAAGCGTCGCCGATGGTGGGAATGACCCAGAAACCCTTTTTTGGAGGGGGACGCAAATGCAAGGGCGGGCAGATACGGGGCGGGGCCAACTTCTCACACGTGTAGTGTCATTGTGGGTCGTTTTTGACGCTTCAAAATGCGTAGGCGTTGTGTTCTGAGCCATACCATTATATTTCCGTGGTAATCTCAACCACGTTTACGAGCGTGTACTCTGACTTTTGGCCGAGAAATAGCCGCGAAACAGACGCAAAATGCCTTTCTCCCGAGTAAAAGTCGCGAAATAGCCGCCAAATAATGCTGGCTGCGAAATAGTCGCCAAATAATGCTCGCCGTGAAATAGCCGCAAAATACCCGCTAAATTGCCGCCAAATTTGTGGTCTGCTTCGGTCTAGTTTGGTTTAGCTTAGTTGAGTTCGGTTGAGTTATGCGCGGTTTATGCGATGGCGAACTGCCTAGTGCTGCTTAGCCGTGCCCTACTCCGGAATCTCAGCGACAACTCGAAAAAACTCAGCGAGAATTCGTAGTTATCCGTTGAGACCGACACCATGTCACTGGGAACTCGCCGTGTAATATTTTGCTTCCCAGCTCCATGAGACGTCTGGGCGACAACAGACGTTGAGTGGCTCAGGATGTGGCGCGAACTTGAGACTACATCCAGCTAGACGTCCTAGGTGGCTGGAAACCATCGAAATCCACGTCCAGCATTATGGAAGGAGAGAACTTGGGCTTTTTCGCAGAATTCAGGTGAAGTTCACCGGGAAATTAGACAAATAGCATCACCTCGAACCAGTTTCATGAAAATACACATGAAAATTGCTCACTCTGGCCATCATCGTAAGAAATTTCCATGTTGCTCAAGTGTTGCTATGCTAATGAGCCGCTCGAGATTTAGACTTCTCTGTATAACTAAAGGTGAAATGGGCATTTCTAGCGTTTTGACAAAATCCTACGAGCGATTTAATATATTGGAAATACCTGCTATACTGTGCTTATCTGGGTCAAACTCCGGTCCGCAATTGCGTCTCGACACGCTTTGCGGCCACGCGCTTTCGAATCGGAAGAGTTTCCAGCGCCGCAGCTGCGGATCTGTTGACTCTAGGTGGGTTTTAGAAACTGGAAACTAAACAAAATTGAAGAAAACTGCATAAAAAAAGTCATATCGCGTCGGCTTTGGAGCTGGAAACTCGATTGACTCGAGCGCGTGCGGACGCAAAGCGTGTCGAGACGCAGTTTCGGAATGGAATTTAACCCAGATAAGCACAGTAACTTTATATTTATGAGGTACCGAAGAATTGTGAGAAATTAGTAGTCACTACGCTAAGATGTTTGAAATGTGAAATCAGGGCAAAATGAAGTGCGATCTTGTCGAATGTTCAAATTATTCGTGCTGAATATTCGAATAAACCAGATATTTCACTTCTTTGAATATTCGAATATTCGAATAAACGAATATTCCACTTCTTTGAATATTCGATTATTCGAATAACCACTTCTTTGAATATTCGAACATTCGAATGATTCGAATATTCGAATATTCGAATATTATTCGAATAAACGAATATTCGGGCAACACTCTAGTTTCCAGCTCCGAAGCCGACACGATATGGCTTTTTTTATGCAGTTTTCTTCAATTTTGTTTAGTTTCCAGTTTCTAAAACCCACCTAGAGTCAATAGATCCGCAGCTGCGTCGCTGGAAACTCTTGCGATTCGAAAGCGCGTGGCCGCAAAGCGTGTCTAGACGCAATTGCGGACCGGAGTTTGACCCAGATAAGCACAGTATAGCAGGTATTTCCAATACATTAAATCGCTCGTAGGATTTTGTCAAAACGCTAGAAATGCCCATTTCACCTTTAGTTATAGAGAAAAGTCTAAATCTCGAGCGGCTCATAAGCATAGCAACACTTGAGCAACATGGAAATTTCTTACGATGATGGCCAGAATGAGCCATTTTCATGTGTATTTTCATGAAACTGGTTCGAGGTGATGCTATTTGTCTAATTTCCCGGTGAACTTCACCTGAATTCTGACGCAAAAGCCCAAGTTCTCTCCTTCCATAATGCTGGACGTGGATTTCGATGGTTTCCAGCCACCTAGGACGACTAGCTGGATGTAGTCTCAAGTTCGCGCCACATCCTGAGCCACTCAACGTCTGTTGTCGCCCAGACGTCTCATGGAGCTGGGAAGCGAGATATTACACGGCGAGTTCCCCGTGACATGGTGTCGGTTTCAACGACTAACTACGAATTGTCGCTGAGTTTTTTCGAATTGTCGCTGAGATTCCGGAGTAGGGCACGGCTAAGCAGCACTAGGAAGTTCGCAATCGCATAAACCGCGCATAACTCAACTGAACTCAACTAAGCTAAACCAAACTAGACCGAAGCAGACCACAAATTTGGAAGCAATTTAGCGGGTATTTTGCGGCTATTTCACGGCGAGCATTATTTGGCGACATTTTGAAGCGTCAAAAACGACCCACAATGACGCTACACGTGTGAGAAGTTGGCCCCGCCCGTATCTGCCCGCCCTTGCATTTGCGTACTCCTCCAAAAAAGGGTTTCTGGGTCATTCCCACCATCGGCGACGCTTGTGGGTGGTACAATGAGTACAATAAGTGAGCCATACACATCGACAATGGTGGGAATGGCCCAGCACTCCTGTTTGGGGGAGGACGCAAATACAGGTGCGGGGCCGACTCCTCAGTCGTGTAGAGTCACTTGTGGTCGTTTTCGACGCTTCAGAATGCGTAGGCGTTGTATTCTGAGCCATGCCATTCAACTTCCGTAGTTAGTATCTCAACCACGTTTACGAGCGTGTATGCTGAACTTAAAGGCAGTGTTCACGATGAAAATCGTTTTTCTGTTTTCCCGCCTATCTTGAAAACGGTCCCATGCTGATTCCAATGATAACTCTGAAATCGTACAAGACCTTCTGGGAACGGAGTTATGGTCCCTCAAAGATTGAGCTAAGGAAACATGGTGGACGAGTTGTCCTAGGCTTGTAACTTCCGTCTTTTGCAGCCGATGTATGCGAGCTAACCTGAATAAAGAGAGAAGTTGAGAATGAAGGGAAGAACGGGGCTTTTGATCGGAAACCATCGCTCATCTCTCGATCTCGAGCATTCATTTGTTCACGTCGGTGGGCGTGTGTTGCGCTTTCGAGGTTTGCAATGCGCTCGAAGTGGCAACTTCGGGCTCTTGTGGAGCTTTTCCTGGCTCGTTTTCATACGTTCTTTCGACGTAAACGTTACAGTGTGCCCCTCCACTACCCATTCCTAGTGGAAACTGAAACACATTTTTTATCGTGAACACTGCCTTTAAGTGATAAGAGTGCAGCCGGTTCAATTACCCAAGTATGCAGTACATTGGCCCCGCCCAGCATCTGGAAGCCCTGCCCATCCGGTGGCGGCCTCAGTGGAGGTTGGGCGACCCAGCCGCGACGCGTGGGTCTACCGACTACGCTGCGTGTCGGTGTGTCGACCGCGACGCGTGTCGGTTTGCCGACCGCGACGCGTATCGATGCGCCGACCGCGACGCGGGTCGGTGCAAAGTAGTTCCTAAGCCACATAAAAGTCTTGCTGGATGTGAACCGCTGCTAAATAGGCCGCTAAACGTGACAGGTCAAAAAGTCAACAGACCGATAACAGGCGGACGTCGCTGGGCAACGGGCAGTTGTCAGGCTTACAATGCGAGCGATTTGACTTGTCAAGAGGGTGCAGTTTATGAGATGACAACTTCTCAACCTGTTGTCGATGCCCCAGTTTGCCCGAGTGGATTGGATGGGATAGTACGCAATAGTGTTCCCCAAATATTCGTTTATTCGAATAATATTCGAATATTCGAATAATTCGAATATTCAAAGAAGTGGATTATTCGGGTTATTCGAATAATCGAATATTCAAAGAAGTGAAATATTCGTTTATTCGAATAATCGAATATTCGAAGAAGTGAAATATTCGAATTATTCGTTTATTCGAATATTCAAAAAAAATTATTCGTTCCAACACTCTACTGCACACTCCTAGCGAGCTACCGACACTTGGCACGTTCCCAGTCGGGTTCTACTCACTTTCCTTGTCTCCTGATGCCCTCCCAGTTTGGTCCCACTCACTTTTCTTGAAGCTTGGCGCACTTCTAGTTGGGTGCCACACGCTTTTTCGTCTCTCAGTGCGCTCCCAGTAAAGTACCGTTCTGTGGTCAACGGTCGCCTGTCAACGGGCGATTCCTAGCCATTTCTAATGGTGTAAGATGATCTTGATAGAAATGCATTGTTACCAAAATCTGAAACAAATCGAGCCATCCAGTGTTTTTTTTTCTTTCTGAACCCTTTAAGTCCACTCCTAAAATTGTCCAGGGTGTTAATTTTTCTACCGAAGAGCCTAGCATTAATTGCCTAAGGTTAGATCAATTGGCTTGAAGTTTCCAAAATATGTATACGCTGTGACGCATAAGTATAGCAACACCTCCAAAATAAATGCATCATATGATGGATCGAAGTATTTGTGAGAGTCTCTATGCTTTCTTCTACGGCAAAAACGGTGGTTCAAGTGATATGGCCAGAAATTGTTCATTCTGCCTTCAATTATGAAGAAAAGTTCGTATGGAGTATTATGGAGTATGGAGAAAAAAGAAGATGTTGCTATACTTTTGCGTTACAGTGTAGCCTGTCTTTCTGCTTTCGAGCCGGTCGCAGCAAGGCTTCTCGCGCTCACCATGAGCGTCCTAATCGCGGCATTTGTTATCGACACTTTTTGCCGAAAATTTGTCGAAAAGTGAGAGGAAAAACGACAAACGACAATCGACAAAAAGCGTCAGAAAACGGCCGGCAAACGACAATCGGCAGCCGGCAAACGGCGATTGCCGCACATCCCTGATTTGAAATCATCGAATACTCGAAAAACATGGCAATCGCTAATCCTAAATGAACCAAGTATTTCAAAGAACGAATAACTCACGAGTGAATCAAATATTCGTAAAAATAATCTATTAATTAAAAAACTTAGGAACGAGCTTTTTGTAATATTTATTCGAGTCGAAAAGAAAACTAACATATTCAAACTATTTGGAAAATTATTTGATTCGGTCACAAGTTCACACCACTTTATTACCCACAAACACTTGCTTACACTCTTATTCTTTTCCTTAAAGGCAGTGTTCACGATAAAAATCGTTTTTCTGCTTTTCCGCCTACCTTGAAGACGGTCCCATGCTGCTTCCAATGATGTTTTTGGAATCGTACAAGACCTTCTGGGAACGGAGTCATAGTCCCTCAAAAACTGTGCAATGGAAGCATGGTGGACGAGTTGCCCAAGGCTTGTAACATCCGTATTTCGCAGCCGATGTATGCGAGCCGACATGAGTAGAGAGAGAAGTTGAGAATGAAGGGAAGAACGGGGCTATTGATTGGAAATCTTTGCTCATCTCTCAATCTCGAGTATTCATTTGTTCACGTCGGTGGGCGTGGAAAGTGCATCTGGGTTTGACGAGCTGACGGGTGTTCAACTTTGGGGCCGTATGGGACCGTTCCGAGCTCATTTTCTTAGTTTTTTCAACGTTAGGGTTGCGCTAGGCCCCGCAGCTGCCGATCTCCACCAAAAAATCAGACTTCGTTTTCATCGTGGACACTGTCTTTAATCTATCAAAAAGGGGTCTTCCAAGCAAAAGATGTTTGGTTGGCGTCAAAAACGTTCCAACAAAAAGGGAACAATAGTCAAGTAGGATGAGGAGAGTCTACAAAAATTGAACAATATTTTCTGAGACTGATTTTTTTTGGCCGATATTTCTTGACAGCGGAAACAAACCGTTGTGGCGTTCCACGAGGAAGAGTTCAATGGTTTCCAAAAATGGACTTCTATTCGTTGACGAGATTATAAGAAAATACTCTTATCTGATGCTGCACATTGGGTTCGCTTCTCTTCGTAGCTGGAGCTAGCCGTCTGTGTAGGTAAAGTTGACATTATTTTCTATTCTGATGATATTTAATAGGTTCACATAAGTATGCATTTTTATCGTTACTCGCATAATCGGAGTCTATTTGGAACCACAAAGTGCTTCCGTGTGGAACACCGCAACGGTTTGTTTTCGCTGTTAAGAAATATCGGCCAAAAAAAATCAGTCTCAGAAAATATTGTTCAATTTTTGTAGACTCTCCTCATCCTACTTGCCTATTGTTCCCTTTTTGTTGGAACGTTTTTGACGCCAACCAAACCTCTTTTGCTTAGAAGAACCCTTTTTGATAGAATCGTTCACTTTTTCTTGATATTACGAAGTAATATCTCTAGAAAATCTTCAATATTTTTCCAATAGGATGGATTGATATGATAATCAGTAAATAATCGACTTGTTCCGCACGCTACAAGTGACGCGCGACTCACTTTACGACTTTTTTGACGATGACGTCATAAGATGCTCTCTGTACTTTACATGACATCCTGATGACATCATCAGATGCCCTCTCTACTTTACACGACATCCTGGTGACGTCATCAGAGGCCCTGTGTACTTTACACGACATCCTTATGACGTCATCAGATGCCGTGTATACTTTACACGACATCCTTACGACGTCATCAGATGCCCTGTGTACTTGGCACGACGTCCTGATGACGTCATCAGATGCCGTTAGCACTTGGCACGACGTCCTGATGACGTCATCAGATGCCCTATGCACTTGGCAAACCTGGGCACGACGTCCTGATAGCGTTGTCGGAAGCCCCATGCTATTGGCACGACGTCCTGATGACGTCATCACATGCCCCATGCACTTTGATGACGTCATCAGAAAGTAACAAACTTGTTAGTCGCTTCCCCTGTCCGTTCCCTACAAAAAAGTACAGCCTACAACGTGTTTTAGCGATTTGATCTACCAACTGATAATATCACTTGATATGGTAAGCAGTAAAAAGTAAAGAAAAGAAATTAATGGTAAACAGTAAGTAATAAACTTGATAGTCACTTTCCTTGTCCCTTCCCATCGAAAAGTACAGCCTACAACGTGTTTTAGCGATTTCATCTACCAACTGATAATATCACATGATATGATAAGCAGTAATAAGTGAAGCAGTTAATGTTAAACAGTAAGTAACAAACTTGTTAGTCACTTCCCCTGTCCCTTCCCATCGAAAAGTACAGCCTACAACGTGTTTTAGCGATTTGATCTACCAACTGATAATATCACATGATACGATAAGCAGTAATAAGTGAAGCTGTTAATGTTAAACAGTAAGTAACAAACTTGTTAGTCACTTCCTGTCCTTCCCATCGAAAAGTACAGCCTACAACGTGTTTTAGCGATTTCATCTACCAACTGATACTATCACATGATATGATAAGCAGTAATAAGTGAAGCAGTTAATGTTAAACAGTAAGTAATAAACTTGATAGTCACTTTCCTTGTCCCTTCCCATCGAAAAGTACAGCCTACAACGTGTTTTAGCGATTTGATCTACCAACTGATAATATCACATGATATGATAAGCAGTAATAAGTGAAGCAGTTAATGTTAAACAGTAAGTAATAAACTTGATAGTCACTTTCCTTGTCCCTTCCCATCGAAAAGTACAGCCTACAACGTGTTTTAGCGATTTCATCTACCAACTGATAATATCACATGATATGATAAGCAGTAATAAGTGAAGCAGTTAATGTTAAACAGTAAGTAACAAACTTGTTAGTCACTTCCCCTGTCCCTTCCCATCGAAAAGTACAGCCTACAACGTGTTTTAGCGATTTGATCTACCAACTGATAATATCACATGATACGATAAGCAGTAATAAGTGAAGCTGTTAATGTTAAACAGTAAGTAACAAACTTGTTAGTCACTTCCCCTGTCCCTTCCCATCGAAAAGTACAGCCTACAACGTGTTTTAGCGATTTCATCTACCAACTGATAATATCACATGATACGATAAGCAGTAATAAGTGAAGCAGTTAATGTTAAACAGTAAGTAATAAACTTGTTAGTCACTTCCCCTGTCCCTTCCCATCGAAAAGTACAGCCTACAACGTGTTTTATCGATTTGATCTACCAACTGATAATATCACATGATATGATAAGCAGTAATAAGTGAAGCTGTTAATGTTAAACAGTAAGTAACGAGCTTGTTAGTCACTTCCCTGTCCCTTCCCATCGAAAAGTACAGCCTACAACGTGTTTTAGCGATTTCATCTACCAACTGATAATATCACTTGATATGATAAGTAGTAAAAGGTGAGGTAGTTAATGTTGAACAGTAAGTAATAAACTTGATAGTCACTTTCCTTGTCCCTTCCCATCGAAAAGTACAGCCTACAACGTGTTTTAGCGATTTCATCTACCAACTGATAATATCACATGATATGATAAGCGGTAATAAGTGAAGCAGTTAATGTTAAACAGTAAGTAATAAACTTGATAGTCACTTTCCTTGTCCCTTCCCATCGAAAAGTACAGCCTACAACGTGTTTTAGCGATTTCATCTACCAACTGATAATATCACATGATATGATAAGCAGTAATAAGTGAAGCAGTTAATGTTAAACAGTAAGTAACAAACTTGTTAGTCACTTCCCCTGTCCCTTCCCATCGAAAAGTACAGCCTACAACGTGTTTTAGCGATTTCATCTACCAACTGATAATATCACATGATATGATAAGCAGTAATAAGTGAAGCAGTTAATGTTAAACAGTAAGTAATAAACTTGATAGTCACTTTCCTTGTCCCTTCCCATCGAAAAGTACAGCCTACAACGTGTTTTAGCGATTTGATCTACCAACTGATAATATCACATGATATGATAAGCAGTAATAAGTGAAGCAGTTAATGTTAAACAGTAAGTAATAAACTTGATAGTCACTTCCCCTGTCCCTTCCCATCGAAAAGTACAGCCTACAACGTGTTTTAGCGATTTCATCTACCAACTGATAATATCACATGATATGATAAGCAGTAATAAGTGAAGCAATTAATGTTAAACAGTAAGTAACAAACTTGTTAGTCACTTCTTCTGTCCCTTCCCATCGAAAAGTACAGCCTACAACGTGTTTTAGCGATTTCATCTACCAACTGATAATATCACTTGGTATGATAAGCAGTAATAAGTGAAGCGGTTAATGTTAAACAGTAAGTAACAAACTTGTTAGTCACTTCTTCTGTCCCTTCCCATCGAAAAGTACACCCTACAACGTGTTTTAGCGATTTCATCTACCAACTGATAATATCACATGATATGATAAGCAGTAATAAGTGAAGCAGTTAATGTTAAACAGTAAGTAATAAACTTGATAGTCACTTTCCTTGTCCCTTCCCATCGAAAAGTACAGCCTACAACGTGTTTTAGCGATTTCATCTACCAACTGATAATATCACATGATACGATAAGCAGTAATAAGTGAAGCTGTTAATGCTAAACAGTAAGTATTAAACTTGATAGTCTTTTTCCTTGTCCCTTCCCATCGAAAAGTACAGCCTACAACGTGTTTTAGCGATTTGACCTACCAACTGATAATATCACATGATATGATAAGCAGTAATAAGTGAAGCAGTTAATGTTAAACAGTAAGTAATGAACTTGATAGTCACTTTCCTTGTCCCTTCCCATCGAAAAGTACAGCCTACAACGTGTTTTAGCGATTTGATCTACCAACTGATAATATCACATGATATGATAAGCAGTAATAAGTGAAGCTGTTAATGTTAAACAGTAAGTAACAAACTTGTTAGTCACTTTCCCTGTCCCTTCCCATCGAAAAGTACAGCCTACAACGTGTTTTAGCGATTTGATCTATCAACTGATAATATCACATGATACGATAAGCAGTAATAAGTGAAGCTGTTAATGTTAAACAGTAAGTAACAAACTTGTTAGTCACTTCCCCTGTCCCTTCCCATCGAAAAGTACAGCCTACAACGTGTTTTAGCGATTTGATCTACCAGCTGATACTATCACATGATATGATAAGCAGTAATAAGTGAAGCTTTTAATGTTAAACAGTAAGTAATAAACTTGTTAGTCACTTCCCTGTCCCTTCCCATCGAAAAGTACAGCCTACAACGTGTTTTAGCGATTTCATCTACCAACTGATAATATCACTTGATATGATAAGTAGTAAAAGGTGAGGTAGTTAATGTTAAACAGTAAGTAATAAACTTGATAGTCACTTTCCTTGTCCCTTCCCATCGAAAAGTACAGCCTACGTGTTTTAGCGATTTGGCCTACCAACTGATAATATCACTTGATATGATTAGCAGTAATAAGTGAAGCAGTTAATGTTAAACAGTAAGTACTCATTGACTACCTACTCACCAGCCTGCTTATCTTTTCACATACCAACTTACCTGCCTGCCCAACTGATCGCCTGCGACCATTGCCAGTGGCCACTACTAAGGGTGCGTAACGCACGAGGAGGAGCGAAGCACGAAGCGCGAAGCGCGAAGAATTAAAGGCAGTGGTCGCGATCAAATATGCTTGTCGTCTTTTTCTCTCTAAACCCTTTTCTGGGTCTCGAGTAGTAGGACCTATAAGAAAAAATCGCGAAAAAACCACAGTTTTGGGCCAAATTTGAAGCCTGATGAACTTTCTTGTCTTTTGATGGTGGACGAGCCCACTCCACATCATCGGCATCGATGACCTCTTATATCAAGAACATCAGCTGGCTTGAAATTGAATTTCAATCGATGAACCTTCGAATTTATGTACACATCTAGTCAAAAACATTGACTATAGTGATGCTTTCATTGTTCAACTGTTTTTACTCGTTAAATTTGCATTTATTTCGTCCCCTGAATGTTGATGATTTTTGACTGCTCGGCATGAGACTGCGATCTTTTTCGTCATCGCTGTGCACGTGTGCACGAAGTGGCTTCTTTAGACCCTAGAAACTCTAATTCTAGCCCGTTTTTCACCGCGCTACCTTCCTAGTTTTTCAGCTGTTTTCGATCTAAGCTGATTTTTGTAGTTTTTTCGATGACGTTTTTCATCGTGACCACTGCCTTTAAGCAGGAACGAGTAACAGCGCACAACAAGAATTTTTGATAAGGACTCGCCGATCTAACTTTGTTAGTTTCGAACCGATTTGGCTCAAATTTTGTCAGCATGTGCCTCCTGGACCCTCTCACCTATATCCCGATGGAAATCTCTGGGCAATTTTTTAAACAGGTTTTATTAACTACTTCAAGGAATTCTAAGTGATCACAAGTCCCGGGCAAAACCAAACCTCTCCAGACGCTTCGCGGCTGGAGCGATTTCACAAATTTAACCAATGGCTTTTTGCAACTTGCCTGAATTTCAGCAGTTCAACACAAATGATCTATCTGATTCTGCTATTGATTTCGGCTATTGTGTTGCACAGCTTACAAATCATGTTGTTTATTGTTTTGAAGAAACTTGAGACACTATCTTTGAATTTATCAATTCATTCGAGTTAAAAAAAACCCTATGCTTCACATCATTGTAACTTAATGAATGCTAGAGAATTGTGATGATAATTATTTGTAATTGACATGACACAATTTTGTAATTTTTTAAGCACAAACCATGTTTTCATCAGTGGATAGTATTTGGTGAGTCACTAACGGGACAGGGGCTGTCTGCAGTGTCTAGACTCTACACACAGAGAAGGCAGTTGTCCCGCTTTTGCAGTTTGAAACGTCACGCCACTCAACGCGAGCGAAGTGGTCCCAGGGGATTAGAGCCTCGAAATGCGGGTTTACTCCTCCCTCGGAGTGTGGAGAGCCCCTGTCCCGTTACTAACAGTCTACTGCCGTGAGCAAAGTGCCGCAATTGGCCAGTGCGACGACTTGCCGTCGTTAGCACCTCGTTAACGTCTATCGCGCCCCGTCCAGGCTCCGCCCCCATGGGACAGAACGCCACGCTGTCCACCCAACCTAGTCTCGACTAAGCTCTTCACTTAAAACTGAGACTGCCAAAGCAAGTATCGGAACTAGCTGTACAAAGGGTTCAATCGGGAAATAATGAGGACCGCGAACTAACCTGAACAGAATTTTAACCTCTTTCACAGCAAAGGCAATAACTTCGCATAGTTTAATGTTCCCTGATTGATCATCTGAGGCATGACAGATAGACCGCTGTGTGGATACGATTCTGAAATAAGCCGAGCATTTGTAAAAGTTTAGGAGAAAAGGGTGAAATGTCCATAGGAAATCACCTGTTGGCCAACTCTAATGGGTACTTCATAACAGCTTCCGTAAAGGCCATACTCCACTTGCCAATTTTGCAGTTTTCAGATAAAAATAACGCATTATCCTGTAATGATAGAAGAATAGATTGAAAATAGATCAAGGAAAGCAACGTCTTCAGAAACCCCATCAGAGTGAAATGAGCTCATTTTATATATTGCTAGCGCCTCAAAATTTCCCCTCCCACAACTTACCTGAACTAGAGCAAGAAACACGAATTGGGCTAGCTGCCTCGCAACGCAGCAAGATACTACAGAGCGTATCATTGTTTATAAACACCTCAGTTTTTGACGATACCGCTTTTCGACGTAATGCTTCGCGGTTTTCACTATGACTAGCATATTCAGGGTGTTGGAAAACCTATATATCCATGTTTCTGGGATTTCATCTTTCCAAGAACTTTTCTTATAACACTTTTTATGATTTTCGACCGTTTCATTTTTATGAACATTTTGAATAAACGCCGACTGAGACACTTTACCTTATTTGCCAACCCACATTTTTGAGTCAGAATTGACGAACACTTCTCTTCTCAATATGGCTTTTGGTTCTGTCTTGCCCAGGGTGAAAAAAGTTCAGATCCGGGCCCCCACAAGGCCGGGCAAAGCAACCGTCGCATCCATGCCCGAAATTGGAGAATATATTGGCTTGTTTCCGGCTACATGAGAAATAACAACACCAAGGATAAGAATTCTATCTGATGACGTACAGGGATGTTTTCCGAAAAAGAGAAATGGTGGATTTGAAAGCATTTTTTGAGCGTAACGGTCAGTGTCAATCAGACCGGGGCAGGCCTGAGACTTTATATCATAGTTAAAGGTCTGAAAAGCGACAAAACGTAAGGACAGCACGGCGAGAGATATGGTGCGGAAGTCCATCTACCTAACCTGCTTTCACAAAGCCACCTGTCTCCAATTTTGGTGAAGGAACATTTCAGTTGATTTGGGTAAGGTAAGGTTTCAGATTCGAGCGAAGACGAGAGCGGCATATTCTCAATGAAAATGGTCTGTGGTGTTCATGTGATCACATTCAGCTTGAAAAAGATCACCTGAACACTACAGACCATTTTTTGAGGGACATATGCTGCTCTCTCCTCATCCGAATCCGAAACCTCACTTTACCTAAATCGACTGAAATTTTCCTTCGCGAAAATTGGAGACAGGTGGCTTCGTGTGTGCGGATTAGGTGGGGGAACTTCCGCACCATATCTCTCGCAGTGCTGACCTTACGTTTTATCGCCCTTCAGACCAGTTGTAAAGCTGAACTGAACCACGAGGTTGATAGATCTTTTATTTGGCTTACGCACGTTTCGGCGAGATCGCCGTCTTCAGAGCCTGAAAGGATCAAATCAGAAATGTGCTTATTCGGCCAAATGTCGACTAAACCCTACTGAAATTCGAGAGAAAGTCTTTCAAAACGTGGTCAATTACAGCAAAACTAAGAAACCATTAACTATGAGACAAACGGACTCATGTCTGCCCGGGTCTGGTTGACACTGACCGTTACGCTCGAAAAATGCCTTCAAATCCACCATTTCTCTTTTTTTCGTAAAACTTCCCTGCACGTAATCAGATAGAATTCTCATCCTAGATGTTGCTATTTTTCACGTAGCCAACAAGGGCATAGATGCGACGGTTGCTTTTTACGGCATTATGGGGGTCCAGAACTGAATTTTTTTCACCCTGGACAAGTCAGAACCAAAAGTCATATTGAGGGGCAGCATGCATGAACGCTGCGAGGAAGGTAAGGGAGCCGCTCCGCGTCCAATGCGCGCAGCGTCGACCCACGGGACGGCCCCGAAGTGCACGGCGTACTGTGCTTATCTGGGTCAAATTCCGGTCCGCATTTGCGTCTAAAACACGCTTTGCGGCCGCGCGCTTTCGAATCGAGAGAGTTTCCAGCGCCGCAGCTGCAGATCTGTTGACTCTAGTTGGGTTTTAGAAACTGGAAACTAAACAAAATGGAAGAAAATTGTATAAAAAAGCCATATCGAGTCGGCTTTGGAGCTGGAAACTCGATTGACTCGAGCGTGTGCGGCCGCAAAGCGTGTCGAGACGCAATTGCGGACCGGAATTTGACCCAGATAAGCACAGTACATTAGTGCATCGCAGACGTTAAAGTTTGTTAAAATGCAAATTCTATTTCTGTTATCCCAGTCGCGTTTGCTTTCAATTACTGAGATGCACGGGGTGGCAAAAAATGCCTGAAAGCCGCTAGGGTGACAAAAAATGCTGCTAGGCGTAGGGTTTGGTGTAGGAAGTGCATTTACGTCCGCGACACACCAATTTACGTCATGCACTTGGGGCCATCCCGTGGCTCGACGCTGAGCGCATAGGACGCGGAGCGGCTCCCTGACCTTCTTCGCATCGTTCATGCATGCTGCGCCAGAAGAGAAGTATTCGTTAACTCTGACCCAAAAATCTATGATCGATCACTGGTTGAGAGATCCCCGCGTCGAACACACATGGCACACACGCAAGCGAGGCGGTAATGATACTTTCATTACCTCCTCGCTTGCGTGCGTGCCACGTGTGTTTGACGCGGCGATCTCTCAACTAGTGATCGACGATAGGTTGGCAAATAAGGGAAAGTGTCTGTCGGCGTTTATTCGAAATGTTCATGAACAATGAAACGGTCGGAAATCATAAAAAGTGCTATAAGAAAAATTCTTGGGAAGACGAAATCTCAAAAACATGGATATATAGGTTTCCCAACACCCTGAATACGCTAGTCATAGTGAGCACCGCGGAGCGTTATGTCGAAAGGCGATATCGTCAAAAATTGAGGTGTTTATAACGCACTGTATGTATAAATCTAGTAGCAAATACAGAAGTTTTCATACATTTTTTTCAATGTGCTATGCTACTGCACCCAGAATTGGACTCATCCTCCGCGTCAATTTTGTGGGAAGCCGTGAGGCGGCGTTTGGAGTTTTCGCAGGGCGACGCGATGGCTCATTTCAGTGCGACGCGAAATCGCGTCGTGCAGGTATTTAGGCGTGGACGCTGGGCGACTATACGTACTCTATTTCTCGTAAACAAGCAACGGCTACTTTTTTAAGCAATATCAGAAGTTTTTCGTGTTCTTCTAAATGCATGTGATACTAGCTAGAAATGCTTACTTTAATCCTTTAATTGCAAGATTTGGTTGTGCTAATGAAAAACACTAAAAAAAAGCAGCAACGAGTTTGCCATCGCTGACGTCCATCGCGTCGCGTTGAATTGCAAGGCGACGCGATGAACGTCGCGCGAGGCGAATTGCGCGTCATTTCGAATGGACACCACGCGACGATGCGACGCGACGTCGCTTGATCGATGCGTAGGCTGATTGTACGGTCGCGCCGCGAATGAATTCTGAACGCCGCCTGACGCGCACACGTGGCACGTGCGAAAGCGAGGGGCACTGCAGGTTATGACCCTCGATTCAACGATATCAAGTTGCGCAGCTGCGTCGCGGCTTCCTGTAAAATTACTCGCAGGATAAATCAAAGTCGGTCTGCATTTAGATGGGCGCTATAGTAGGTCTGAAGAATCTGCTCACGCAAATGGGAATGTGAAAATAATTGTGAAAATAAACGAAAAGTCAACAAAAAAAAACGCGCAGGAACAAGTTAATAACTGGGTGTCCGCCCGCCCTCAGCTAATGAGATTTCCATGAATTCTTGTTTTGCCGTCTCACACCCTGCTGTTAAAGCACTTAGAAGTCTATTACTCAGGAATTTCTGACAAGGTTACATGCGAGTTAACGACTCCAAACATGTTACCTGCGACATTTCTTCCACAAGTCTAATTTACGTGTAACTTTCAACATTGCACGTATGTTGCGCGGCATGAGTTGACTAACATGTGACATAAAATACTCGTGTAACTTAAACTTAATATTTTAGTGCACATGTAACTTACATAGGCTGTCGAAAGTTGCGTGTAATTAGACTAATGACGGGTGTGTTACATGACAGTTTGCGTGTAAAATGTTTATTGTAGGATTCGAATGTGACGCGACAGCCCGTCAAATATTCGGCAAAATTTAGATTTGCGGGTAACCGTTGGTGTAAAACTGGGGGGGGGGGAGCACTCAAGATTTATCCAATATAAAATTGAAAATTCCCCTGATATCAGATGCGTGATAGCGTTACCAGTCATTGTTTCCAAAGAAACTTCATGTAAATATATAATTTCTTCAAGCGGTATCATTTATTCTCTACTTGATCCCTGTGTGCCCCACAAAAAGAGCGGTAGTTTTCCAATGGGTGAGTGCTGTTCTTCTCCAAGCGGTTGTTCGAATGTGGCTAACAGAGATTCCGGCAATGTGCCTTCAGCGGGTGACGGTAGTAGTCGTGGTGGGACCTCCTACCGCTCGACTGCGACGCGTGTTCGGCAAACGCAGTTTCAGAGTCATTTAGCGACTATTTGACCGGCTTTTCCTCGGGATTTCTTATCTGAATAACGAGTGGTGTTGTTTTACCGCTCTTAAATGGGATCAGCAGGCAACTTTTTCGCTCGTATTTGCCAGAAGTTCTTGAACGTGGTTCTGATGAAGTATACGCTCCGTAATCAACCTTCAACATCACTTACATGAGGCTTGAAGAAAATCATAGCATAGCCGGATTTCAAAAACTTATCAATAAAATGCCAGTTTGCATTTCAAAAATCATGAAGGCCCGAAATTCCTGACATCATGCCTTCATTTCATCCTCTTTAGGGTTACTAAGGGAACTTTTGACTTACTTGACTTAATCGGTTGGCTTTCGCCTGACGCGGTCATTCCGCATCTTCACCGAGGTGTGCCGTCCTAGTAGTCAGCCGTGTCCATTTTTCACGGTCTTCAGCCACAATTTGAACACATTCCATCCAGCTGTCACTATTCCATTTCCTGCGAAACGAAACATCGCGCCTGAACTGTCTTTCGATGCCGAGTGACTTCAAATCCTCTTTAACCACATCCGTCCAGAACTTTCGCCTACGCCCAGGTGGCCGTTTCCAGACAGGATTTGGAAGCATTTTTAAAGCGTGTTGTACGAGACGATCCGGCGTTCTTCTTAGTATATGCCCGAGCAGTCGAAGTCGACTTTCCATTGCTGCTTGAGATGGCGTTAGGAGATGCTGGCACCTCCCTCGTGTCAAGCGTTGATGTACTGCGTCGATTTCCTTCTAAAGGTCTTCGTTATGGCATACACGTGGCCAGAAATATCCAAGCAAACGCCTAAAAAGCTTTCTCTCCGTGCAATCCAACCTTTCCATCTGCGTCTTCGGTGCTGCCCACGTCTCCGATCCGTACATCATGATAGGGCGAATAGCGGATAGGTAGACGCGCAACTTGACTTCCTTCGCGATGGTGGTAGACCACAAACACTTGGTTAGAGAATTAAATGCAGACGTAGCTTTCGCACATCGTTGTCGAATATCCGCTGCATAACTACCATCGTTCTTCAGCAAACAGCCCAAATAACAGAAATCGTCCACCAGTTCGATACGTTGTCCGTCCACACAAACTCCCGTTGGAGGCCTCTGAGAGACCCACATCTGCTTGCATTTGTCGGGACGAAGACGAAGTCCATAGGCTGCGGCATACTCCGAAACGAGGTTCACAATCCTTTGCAGTTTTGCGTTCTTTTCAGCGAATAATACGATGTCGTCGGCGTACTCCAGGTCGACAAGAGAGCGTCCTGATGGTGTTAGGATCACATCCGCAGGAAACTGTTCTGCAACTCTACGCATGATGTCATCAACGGCGAAGTTGAAAAGAAAAGGTCCTGCAACGGCTCCTTGCCTTACTCCTGTTTTCACCTCGAAAGCTGGCGTAAATCCGACGGGTGTACGAACTGCTGCTGTTGTTCCTTTGTTCATGTCCTCGATTAACCGAACATACTTTTCCGGGACTCCATCTGCTCGCAGAGCATTGAGCAATCGATCACGATGAGGAGAGTCGAACGCGGCTTCAAAGTCCAAAAAAGCAAGCTGTAATGGCTTCGAAAACCGCTGCCACGATTCAATTACTCTTCTCACGACGAACACTTGGTCGATGGTCGATCTTCCAGGTCGAAAACCGGCTTGCTCATCTCTGATCGTTCCTTCACGATGTTTGATAAGTCGCTCGAGAATGATACGTTCTAAAACCTTGTACATGATACGAAGTAGAGAGATTCCTCTGTAGTTCTTAGGATCCGTGACGGATAGCTTCTTGTGAAGAGGTACGATGATCGCATGTCTCCACGAATCGGGTATCCTTTCGCTCATCTATATAGCACGGATGGTGTTGGTCATTTCACGAATCCCAGACGGAGGAAGAGCTTTCAGCATTTCAGCAGTGATGTTGTCATCTCCACCTGCCTTTCCATTCTTCATTTTCCGGACACAATCCAAAACTTCAGACTCAGTCGGCGGTTCCTCACTGACATCGTAATGTGCTCTCTGAACATGCGGGAGCTCAGGTACTGTTGGCGCTGGACGATTCAGAAGTGAACTGAAGTAACCCTTCCATATTGGCAACGTCGCATCACCAACTGCAACTCCATTGGTAGTGTTCAGGACAGGAGAACATCTCTTCATCTTCCCGCTATACTGTCGCAGCAACGTGTTGGCTTTCCTCGGATTCTTCTCCTCCCAAGCCTTCTAGAACTCCTTAGCTCTACACGTCCACTCTCGTTCGCGGTCCTTTTGGAGCTGCCGACGCAACTTCCTCCTCAGACGCTTCTCCTCCAAGAAGTTTCCTGCAGTTCGGAGAGCACATACTCTGTTGTAGGTAGATGTAGTTTCTTCTGAGACGTGGGCGAACTTCTTCTTAGGCTGTACAACCGGGAGTGCCTCTTTCGAAGCGTCCTGGATGCACTTGACAAAAGAATCCGCGTCGCAAAGTTTCTTCTTAGTCCGTACTCCGATGTGAATAGAAACGCGTTGTCGAAAATTCCTTCTGCACTCTTCATCTCTGAGACTTGTCATGTCAATCCTCTGGAGAGGCTGAGCCCCTCGCTTCCTCTTATGAATCCTCGCAGTGAAGTTCAACAGAACAGGACGGTGATCCGAATCGAATGCGACATCCCACACAGCTCTAGACCTTCGAATGTCCGATACTGGGATATTCCTCGTCAGGACATAGTCAAGCTGTAGCTTCAAAGTTGTCATCTTCCGCTTCCGCTGCTCTTCTGAAGATAGCCGGGTTGGTCCCTACCACGTAAGCTGATGGCGGCGATGATTCCTCTTGAATGTCGATGCAATAATCAGACCACTGCGTTCACAAAAGTCGGCAAGGCGGTAGCCATTGTCCGATGTTTGCTCCACTGGGTAGAACCACTTACCGAGTACTTCGGATTCCTGATCAAGTCCCATCTTCGCATTTGCGTCAATCCCCACGACAACAGCATGTTGACAAGGTATCCTGGCCAGCAACGCATTGAGTTCCTCATAAAACGCATCCTTCGAATTGTCTTCGGCGGTTTCAGTAGGCGCATGAGCACTCACTATCCACAGATTGAATTCTCTGTGATCCCGCAGTCGTACGAATGCATTCCGGCACGACGTTGAGCCAAACTCCTTGACCATACCATTGAAATCCTTCCTTACAGCTATTGCACAGCCTCCCACTCTCCTATCGTCAGCGTTACCGCAGTAGATGGTGTACTCTCCGACCCTGATGATGGGTCTATCCTGAGGCGGGTTTCCTGCAAAGCAGCAAACGGTGCATGGAAATAGCTCAGAAGCCTGGATAGCGCAGTTTTTTGGATATCACTCGACAGCGATCGACAGTTCAGGGTGGCGAAATTGTGGCTTGTGGCCAAAGACTCCATGACTCCTTAGGTACGGATCCTAAAGTGTTATGGACCAGAGGCCTTGGTGTGCCGGACGGCGACACCTTTATGCAATGTGCGGGATACTTTCGCGATATAAATGTGCACGCTATATCGCTCGAACGTAAGGGAACTTAAGGAGCCCTAAATCTCAATTACGCCTTACAGAAAATCTACTAGAACGGCACACCCCGGTGAAGATGCGGAATGACCGCGTCAGGCGAAAGCCAACCGATTAAGTCAAAGTAAGTCAATATATAGAATTAACACTTAATTATTAACTCGGAATTTCGGGTGGACTTTTGGAATCAAACAGATTTTTCTAATTTTTTTCATTCAATCGAACAATTCTGAAGAGCTTTTTCCAAAATTATTCATTGATTCGGATATTTCTGAAAGACCTTATTCGAAACAATCTCACCTATTTTAGAAATTTTAGAACGATTAATTTTAGTTATTTATTGAATTAAAGCATCTTAAAATTTGATTTCCAAAATATTCACTCATTTGAAAGATATACCCGAATACCAATTTAATGCACTTGCAAATAGACCGAAAATCCAATCTTCTAAGTTAGAGTTCAACAGAGAACTTTCGGAGCTTTAAATATTTTTTGCCATTTTTCGAAAATCCCGTTTCCTAACGTTCATTACTTCTGGGCGTTGCCAACACTTCGTTCTTTGAGTAAACCTTTACACCAAACCCTGCCACAAAATCCCTTCAAGGATCCAACTATTTCACTCCCAAACAACAATCTTTCTTTTAGATTCGAATTTCAGGCGTCGTTTCGCCAATACGGGCTACGGTCGTTGGCGGGTTGTGCGGTCCGTGGTCGATAAGTGCAAATCGGTATCGATTTTAAACCATCGGCATGGCGCTGTATGTGCGGCAGGGAGGGGGTGGCGTCCCCAGCGAGGTCGGCTCGTCATCGATCGTGCTCGTTATCGATCGGTGTTTTTCGCGCCTCACTTTCCTCTCCTCTTCCTCCCTCATCCTCCAGTTTACACAATTCCTTCCTCATTCCTCCATTCATCAAAGGCCAAGGCTAGAAATTCCTGCTAAAAAGTGGATTCCTGACCCTGGGATCGTTTCTCGGCTCGGAGCTATCGTTTATCACTGGATGAGGGATCTCCGCGACGCTGCTTGGCGGGAAAAATTGCACGATCAATAGCCACTCTCCCTTCGTTTTCCCGCGCGCAACTTTTCCAGCCAAGCAGCGTCGCGGCGATCCCTCATCCAATGATGGACGATAATTCAAATTCGCTTTTTAGGGTTCTATTTACCTCCATGGTTAGGGATGGTGAGGCCCCGGTCAGAGTTGGTGCTATTTGCATCTGTATCCCCACCGCACCCCCCAACACCCACCCGGTCGATACGTATGTTTAAAATGATGGAGTGAGGTTGAGAAAATCACTCGATGTATCCAACTAGATATGACGATGATTACGTGGCCAACAGGATTGCACCTGTTCAGAGGAATAGTGAAGGAGAGTATGGTGAAGTAACGGAGGTAGCAGTAAGGTTAGCTTTCCAGTGATACGCAATGTTTTATCATCGACCCGCCCACCCGGTGATTTTCTCATCCACGTATTGCATGGATATCGACCGCGTCGGATACATCGAGTGATTTTCTCAACCTCACTCCATCATTTTAAACATACGTATCGACCGGGGGGGGGGTGCGGGGGGATACACCGAGTGATTTTCTCAGCTTCACCTCACCATGTTGTTCATACGTATCGACCGGGTGGGTGTTGGGGGGGGGGATACACCGAGTGATTTTTGCATCCCATTTCCAATGCATTCTGTGTGTATCGACCGGGCTGGAGACGTCGGCTCATCCAACTATGACCGGGCCCTGAAGGGTTTTCGAAGAAATTCTCCTCATTACTAACACTTCTTTATTTGTTGATAAAAGTAGTTGTCCTCTCCTGAAGATCAATTCTTGCGTGAGGTTCTCCTATCTAAGTTGGCTTCGAGGGAAGTGCCTTGATTCTTTTTAGAAAATTTGGTCGGTTGGGCGCTCTGCCAGTTTGAGGACTCTAGTTTCATTCCTGAATATGACGACCTAAGCTAATGATCACCACAAGCCACTGGTTACAATTTCTAATATTACATACTGTGAATTCAAATTTTAGGCGTCGTTTCGCCAATACGGACTACGGTCGTTGGTCCGTGGTCGATAAGTGCGAATCGGTATCGATTTTAAACCATCGTCGTGTCGCTGTGTGTGTGGCAGGGAGGGGGTCGCATCCCCTGCGAGGTCGGCTCGTCATCGATCGTGCTCGCTATCGAACGGTGTTTTTTGCACCGCCTAATCTTGGCCAAATTCAGGTCCGCAATTGCGTCCCGAGACGCTTTGCAGCCGCACGCTTTCTAGTCGGAAGAGTTTCCAGCGCCGCATCCGCCGACCTGTTGACTCTCGGTAGGTTTTATAAACTGGAAAGTAAACAAAGGTGGCGAAAACTGTATAAAAAGCCATAACGAGTCGGCTTCGGCGCTGGAAGCTCGACTGACTCGAGCGCGTGCGGCCGCAAAGCGTGTCCAGACGCGATCGCTGCAGGTGGGGTATTTGGCCGCGCCCATTTTTTCGCGCCCCTCTTGATATTGTAAGGCGGTTTGCTTGCGTCCGCGATCCACTAAAACGATACTGGTGGTCCACATTTTTATAGATCAGTTGGTAGATCGAATCGCTTTTTTCTCTTATTTTTCCAAGCCCACCCCCCCCTCAAACTTTAATTTTTTTCAATAAAAAGAGTTTTCCAGATTTTTTACGACTCCCTTTGCGCCGGGTCGCAACCCTGATATCGATGCGACCCTTATATCGGCCACGCCCATCTTTTTGTGCCGCAGAGCCCAGCAGTGATAGCATCAGTATTGCTATCGCAGTAGAAAAGGTACAGAGGACCACTACCAAGTCTACTCCATGTTCATTTCAACCCCATCCGCTCTACTCATGACATTTTCATTTAAAAGGATAGCGTTTCGCGCGACGGGAGATTTAATCAGATAGAGAAGAACTTTTGCTCAACACACTTCTACAGTAATCGAAACACAGAGAAAAATCGGTTGAGCACCGTACTTCAATTCGATCGTAGAGCAAAACGCGTTGTGTGTGAAGGCACTAAAGAGCGCCTTTCAGGCCTGTATCGTCCCGTTTCCGTGTTCCAAAGTGCTAATACAGCGGATGGCACTGTGTTGTTGCATTTCGCCGCGGCCATTTTTCCGTGCCGCAGTGACTCTACCAATTCTGGCACGGGAGGGAAACCCCGGGTAGGTGCCCATATTCAGTGCGGCACGGTAAAATGGGCGTGGCCAAGTGCATCGCGCCCAGGGATGAGCGGAGTTCCTTGTTTCGCGTTCCGAAACTCGCAGTTTCGCGCATTTTTGGCATTCCGCGTTCCGCATTCCGAAAACCGCAAAAAACGTTGCGGAATGCGAAAATGTCTGCTCGTCTGGGAGGAAAAACACAGTAGATGATTCCTGAATTTTTCCGTGTTTCGCGTTCCGAAAACCGCATCCCCGCGCATTTTCAGGCGTTTCGCGCACGATTTTCGAAACCCGAGAAAAAATTTTCTGTTCCGAAACCCGAAAACCGATTTCCGAAAATTCATATTTTTGTTCCGCTCATTCCTGATCGCGCCATAGTGCCCCCCCCCCCCCGCTAAGATAGCACCTGTTCCATAACATACGATTCAATCTCCACGCCCGCAGACACAATCCTGGTGTTATCTGAATAGCGAAATGTTTATTACGGCGAGAAAAAAGCGTCTCATGCGTTTAATGTGAAATTTGGTGCAATCACACACGAAACTTTCAGTTAACGGCTTCGCTGGATTATGATGCTCAAACGACTTTTCTCTGTGTTTCAGACTAGGCTTGTTTATCCGATTCTCAGTTTGGGGATAGTGTTCATTAGAAAGGAAAAAATCAGAATTTGTTGAAAGACTGTTCCCGGTTATTCGATTCCCACAATTTCAAAAAGAAGCGTTTTCGCCGATGTCTTATGTCTGCCTCATCAAAATTCTGATTGTCTTGGATGTTTTAATTACATCGAAGATTTTCAGAATTTTTGTACGTGCACGTGCTTTTTAGAAGAATTCATTAATGTAATATGTGTTTTTGTGTGAGTGAGTGAGTGAGTGAGTGAGTGAGTGAGTGTGTGTGTGTGTGTGTGTGTGTGTGTGTGTGGGTGCGTGTGCGTGTGCGTGTGTGCGTGTGCGTGTGCGTGTGCGTGTGCGTGTGCGTGTGCGTGTGCGTGTGCGTGTGTGTGTGTGTGTGTGTGTGTGTGTGTGTGTGTGTGTGTGTGTGTGTGTGTGTGTGTGTGTGTGTGTGTGTGTGTGTGTGTGTGTGTGTGTGTGTGTGTGTGTGTGTGTGAAGTTTTCCACTTGATTTGTTTTTGTGATTCCTATTATGCCGTATCGTGTCGAATCGCTTCTATCGCTTCTATTTCTTCTTTCATTCGCTGTGTTTGAATTATGCTAACAATCAACAATAAAAACACAAAAAGACAAGTCAATTAATTCAACACAAGTCCATAAAATATTACAAGTAAAAGCAAGCACGCGAAATGTGCAAAAACCTGCAATTCTCTTCATTTCATTTAAGGAGAATCATTGGAAAACGATACCGAATCGCTTCTTGACGGCATTCCTACCGTACACAGCTGCGGTGATCTTTCTAGAACCTCTCGGGTCGTCTGCGCCCTTTTCCGCGGTCACACTCTGCCGCATTTCCGCTCTGCACTCTGCCTTGAGTGACGTCGAGCACTTTGAACATTCTGCCCCACTCGAATAGGTTTCCAGGGTCCAGCGGGGCCTTGTGATCAATTTTGATTGTGCTGATCTGGTTCTATCATTGCATCGTGCGTGTGATTTTGACAAAGCGGGAGTGTTTCGAACCGTCCGTGTGTTTTGTGGTTTCCACTCTCTGCATTGCGTTCCGTGTTGGTGTGTCCATTAATCGTTCTCTTGTAAAACTTCATTCCCGTATCCGGGTGATTTTTTCCAAAAGACATCGGAATCAGTGTTCAGCGGGGTTGCGACTAGACAAGGGGTGGGTTGGGGGTCATAGCTTTTGGCCCAGAACGAAAAAAAATTGCAAAATTGGGAAGGGGTCGCAACAATTTTACGGTAAATTTTCGCCTATAAGACACTATGAAGATCTCCATGTTCGACTCCCGATTACGAACAATGAAGTTTCAGGCCTTTTAGAATTTTTCCCGGCTTTGGAGGGGTCGTATCTCAATCTATACATTGGTCATAATGTTTCGCCGGATTCTGTTTGGGACGTAGTTGACCACTGAATCGAGTCGATAGTCCCGAGTTCTCTTATTCTGTTCTTATTGACTGTCCCATCGTGAAATCGTCATCTCACTAAAGTGGCCCCTCACATATGTGAATCTATTTCTAGACTTCGTCAAGCAGGCATACGCTGTAGCGCAGCATGGACCCCCTTTAACGATGGTGTCATGAATTCCATCAAAGTGCCAGTGTGAGTTTTTTCTGGCCACACCAACTCTGAATTTACTCAATGCTCACACAAGATCTTTTAGGATCAATTTTCGTCGAACCTGCTAGAAGGAAACTTCAGGTTTGGCGACAACGAGCCGGAAAATGAGCCAGCTTTAAGCGAACTCTCGCTCGATGTCGCGGAAAGAGCCCAGGAGAGTTGGATGGATGAAGAAGCTGTGAAAGCTGCCTCTCAAGAGCATGAGACCCATCAGGAGAAGAGTAGCTCCCAGGCGTGTGATAGCTCTCAGGAGCGTGGCAGCTCCAGTGATCTCTGGTCATCTGGCAATGAGGATTTATTTTTTGTTAGCCCTATACATTACGTACAGTGCCTTCGCACTGGTCATCATTGTTGCTTTATCAAATTCGGGCAATGTACTCTACCTGTGTTTCTAATGAATTAACACTCCTATGCTATTTGCTATTTTATTTTTTGTTTTTTTATCATATCATACTTGATTTTTGTTGATCCTCACCGAAGTTGAATTGGTCTTCTACTTGAGTTGAATTGAATATTCGTTGGAACATTTTTTCTCGATGTTCACTGCCGTTGGAATTATTTGTTTTTATGGTTAAACAGATTATTTGTTGAGATGCTTCGTTTTTTTTATTGGTGGCCATCGATGTTGTAATATCTGTTAATGATGTTGAATGGAAATAGTTAGTCACCTCAAGTAAATAGTTGTGAATTATGACCACTGTTCGATTACCACTGAAGCCGAAACTAGGCGAAAAATACGGTGCGGTACCGATTGCCACAAAGCCATAAAATACTTCGCAACTTTCATTTGAGAGTCTGAGTCGGTCGGTCTGATATAGAAATGTAACTGATATCATCATTTCATGCCGTTAACGGTGGCAATCGGTACCGCACGGTATTTGGAGTTTACTGAAGCCGAACGTCACGCCTAACATTGAAAGGTGAGAAAAAAAACGTATCGGATTCATTTCAGCAGAAAAGAACTCAAGACATCATTTGAAGGCGCGAAAAATTGCGTCAGATTCATTTTAGCAGGGAAGAATTCATGGCCAAGTTACATGTAATATCGCTCAGTCGTTTAGTTACATGCAACGTGGTTGATGTAAATTACTCGCTATTATAGGCATGTTACACGTAAAATTGGCGTGGCAAGTTACAGGCGACTTTGTCAAAGTTACTTGCGATGTTGTGCAAGTTACATGTATTATTAGCGCAACTTAAGTGTTACCTTAATGGAAAATTTTGCCAAGTTACCCGTAACATCGCTTCAAGTTACTTGTGAATTTGAAGTAAGTTGCGTGAAGCCATCACGCAACTTGCGTCAAAGTCTCAGGTAACTTAACCAGAAATTCCTGAGTAAAGGCAGCGTTCATGATGAACATCAGCGGTGACTTTCCACAGCGAAATGATAGGCGAGAAGGATTCTAGGCTCCCAGTGTTGAAAGAAAGGTAGAAAACGAGCCAGGAATGGCACAATAACAGCTCCTAACAAGCGTTTTGGTGTCCCAGAACCGCCCCGCGCTCCACTACCGCCCAATTGATGTGAACAAATGAACACTCAGATTACAGGAATGATCAAGTTAAGGAAGTACTGATAAGTGAGCTGATCGCTCGATAGCATTGAAAGGCATCATCATTCATGGCGATCAACTCCTCCACGCTCAAATATAAACGTAAACAAGGGAGGTTCTATTTTGGCTCAAAAACGCGGCCTTCGCGTCCTTTTTAAGCATGCCTTTCTATATAGGGCACCAGATCTTCCGTAAACCGTGGTGATGTCGGAAGTGGAATTTATCGTAAACAATGCCTTTACTCAGAAATTTCTGAACAAGTTACCTGAGACTTTAACGCAAGTTACATGATGGCTTCACGCAACTTACTTAAAGTTCACAAGCAACTTGAAGCGATGTTACGTGTAACTTGACCAGTTTTTTGATCAAAGAAGGTAAGTTGCTTCTTCTTCTTGTCAGCCATGAACAGAGCATCGCATCAGAGGCGTAGAAAGTTAGCCACCTCACACGGCTTGTACCACAGATCTCGAGCAGACAAGGTTGTAGGCCTGGCCGGATATGAAAATAGATGCAACGAATCATGTCCAGCCCATTCACAATCGGGGCATTTATCTGGAACTGACTGATCAATCCGATAAGTGTGGGCCTTTAAATATCTGGAGTGACCGCATCGCAGACCAGCGAGGATTGTTCGGGTACATCTCGGTAGTCCAGCTTCGCTGTCGTCGAGTCGTGGGGGCACGCCGCCATAGAATAAGTTGGGCTGAGCATCAGACAGGTACTCTGTCACAACCGCGTATGCTCAGCCATCTGGGCTGGGATTCATGAACGCAGCCGGCCAGGTTTGGGTTTGGTTAGGGCAGCAACCCCAGCGGTAGCCAAACCGCGAACCGGCATTCACAACCGCCCCAGCGCGGTTGGGTGGCTAACCATTCCGCGGCCACGTACTTGCCACTCAATTGACACCGAGAATCTCGATTGGAGAAAATCAATATTGGCACTCGGGTCGGAATTTCCCTAACCCGTCACTGTTTTTATTGCACATGATTGCTAGTTTTGCTTGCTTTTTGGATTATTATTTTTGTCTACCTTGTGCTTTACCTTCTTCAATGGATCGCAGGCATTTAAAGGGATTTTCCTCAACTTGGAGATGTTTTTTTCCATTTTTAAGTTTTTCGTTTTTCATTTTTTCCTTTTTTTTAAATCCTTTTTGATTTTTTAAAAGTACATAAAGTGATGCTGCTCTCTCACGATGAGCCGCAAACCTGCTGATGAAATTTTAACCCCCAATTTAGCTTTTTTTCTCGCATTACTAGCCTTTTCAACTTCTTTTTTTTTTCGAAACGCCCCTCTATTTTTTGTGTATTACATGGCTTAGGTGTTGCTGCAGGGATCATCATCGTCCTCTCGATGAGTTTTTGGCTTCAAGTTCTCCGTTTGTCGTTTAGGTTCCGAGTTTTTTTCCATCTCTTTTTTGTCTAAGAATCCCTTTTTTGTTTTTTTTCTCTTTGTCATTCTCACACAAGCTTACTGTCGCTCACAACAGGAGAAAACTAAAACGACTCCATAGGAAAATCATATGGAAAAAGCTCAAAATGCAAGGGAAAAACAAGTTTGAACTAAAAACATCGAGAAAACCCAGGTTGATCACAGAACCATGTAAAAAACATTAACATTTGAAATCCAAGTGGGCGCTTCGGAAAAAAAGTTGAAGAAAACGTTGTAAATGCAAAAAACCAAATCATGCATCACAGTACCAAAGCAAGTTAGGGTTTTCCAACAGAAAAATAACGAAAACGTGTACGAAAAGTGCTGGGAAAAAATTCTGAGGAAAAAAATGAGGGAATTCGGAGCCGAAATGGAAAAGAAACTCCAGCGAAGAGCCTGTGGCTGCTCGGTAAATGGTCAGCGCACGGAAGACAAGAATTAGGAACAAAAAGTGGAGGCAAAAAGAACAACGATGTGCTATAAAATAAAGAAGAGAGCGAGAGTAGGGAGGACAGGAATAATGATTTTAGTTAGCCATGGGCAACTTACATAAAACTTACAGATGAGGTTGATGATTCTGAGAATTTTCGTTGTTATCGAGAGGAGCACATTATGGCTAGAGGGCCTATAATGTGGCAGTCAATAACGGCGGCATTCCTGTATTTTCAGCTTGCCTCGAAGATATCAAGTTTTCATGCGTATTCGCAAAAGGTGCGTTTCCTCAGTGTTGTGCACTAATACAACAAACCATCAATTCGACGACTAAGCCGCAAAACCGCTGCTAACCGCGGTTAACCGCAGCTCCGAGGTGCGGTTACGCGTAGCCCAATCGTAGCCCAGCCGTAACCAAACCGGATTTTTCGTGAATGCCAGTTTCATCCGCTAGCCCAGCCGTAACCGTGGTTTGCCTTTCATGAATCCCAGCCCTGGAGTCTTCTTTGTGACAGCTCGGATGTATCCCAGCGTTGTTGATCGACTGCAGACAGGGAAGCACAGCGGCGTGCGTATGCTTCTTGGGTGGGGTTCATGTAAGTTGCTCTAATAATACACAACGTTGCGAGTAACTTGCACTATTGCTACATGTTACCTGACACCCACGCGGGCCTAAAGCCGGTGTGCGGGTGAAGCACCTCAAACTTGGGTAATTAAACCGACGACGCTATTCTCCTGCCTCTAGAGTGCGTCGTATACCTCCTAGGGAAGAGCTCGCTCCGAGTTAAGTTACATGTGCGATAAAATAACATATTTAAGTTACACGTCAGTGCTTTATGTCACATGTAAGTCAACTCGCACCCCTCAACATACTTACTTTGTTGAAGGTCACATGTAACTTAAAGCAATGAAGATAAGCCGCAGGTAACATGTTTAGAGTCCTTAATTCGCATGTAACTTAATCAGAAGTTCCTGAGTAAAGCAGTTATTAATGAATTTTCAAGCGAAAAAAAGAATGCAAAACAAGCATTCTTGAAAATTATTTCGTTTATTCGGGGCGGGTGAACTTCCAGTAATTTCCGTCCTAGCATATTCCTACGCGTATTTTCTCCGACTTTCCATTTATTTTCTCTTTTGTGATGGCCAGACCTTTGTTCTCATGACGATGGCGCAAAAAAAATTTTTCGCGGACCCTGCCTATGACGGCATTGTACGAGCAAAAACCGTATACTACTTTCCATGTTCTTGCGTCGCTTGGTCTCTATAGCGAACGAAAATGCGAAGAGGGCCCATGAAAACCCTTCATTTGTAAAGGAAAGTCACAGTGAACACATTACAAAAATGAATTTGAATTTCGCGCAAAAATCTTTTTTTTTTGAGGTTTTTCTGCATTTGGAATTTGTGCTGTAACTGTTTTTCATGTTGTTTGACGGTCGCATCAACATTCTATGAAAAAGCGCTAGATTACTGGTGAGAACTAGCATCGGATCCTCATCTTTAGCCCCTTCCAACCTCATAACCCTAGGTTTTTGACGCGCCGAAGTTTACCGGTGTGGTCTATCGGGCGCCTTCTCAGAAAAATGAAAACATGTTACATGTGATATAAAGTATAAGATACTTGAGACATTCAAGTATATTACCTTTATATCGCATGTGACCTACACTTATATTACATGTAACATACACTTATATTACATGTAACATACAATATTACATGTAACATACACTTATATTACATGTAACATACACTTATATTTCATGTAGCTTAATTAGAGCTGCAGGTTGAAGCTCGATACTTCAAGGGTTGAAGCTGCAAGTTCCAGGCCACCGCTTCAGGTACGAATCAGCGAGCTTTAAACTCTTTTGAACATCCCAGGAGCTTAAAGGCATCGTACGCGCAAAAAACCGTATCTCATTTTGTTATGTTTTTGCGCAGGCAATTCTCCGACATAGAGAATAAGAGTGGAAATGCTCCACAAAACCATCAACTTTTGCGAAAAAACTCATTTTGAAATGTCTCGAATTATTCACATCCCACCCCTCCGTCGATTTCGGTGTGTCTGGTGCAATACGTCTGAAGTTTTTTTCGCGAAAGTCGGATGTGTTTTTTGCTTCAAACTTATTAGGTGGGTGAATTCCTGTTACCTCTTGTTCACTGGAACTTATTCTGAAAAATGAAGTATCGATTGGGCAAGTTTGGATATTTGAATTTCCCGAATTAAAAATTTCAAATGCTGAATCATCCGCGCATGTGGTGGCGCTTCTGTTCCTTGTGCTAGATGGTTGGTGAAAATTGGTGGCGGATCGTCATTTCGAACCACTCCAACTTCAGAACCTCATGTTTTTGACGCGCAGAACTTCACCAACGTGGTCAGCCGGGCTCAATCATTAAATTCAGCCTGAAAAATGGATATTGGTTTTCAGCGCGAACGATGCCTTTAAAGCTTGCTGCTTCATGATTGAATCAGCAAGCCTGGATCCCACAGCTTCATACAAGAAGCAGTGGGCTTAAACGTGCTCAAAAATTATTGTATGTCGCTCCCTCTGATCCTCCACACGATTGAAACGGATCATGAGGAGCGAGAGATCAACGACTCGGCCAGGGCGAGTGACCTCCCTGTCGAAAGTCAATGCAATGGGCCTGCGCTCATGGCTAAGGTATGAGGCGGCCCGTATGCTGTGCAGGTTTGCAGAGCTCCGCCAACGCGTAGCTAAATGCCTCGCACGGAAACAAGAGATGCCCAGGGTGTCGGAGGCATCTGGTCTGATTTTGACACGAGAATTTACGTAAATTACGGAAAGTTTAGCCTCAGTTGGTGAAATTTTAGCTACAGCGCCCGCATATTGTACGCAAATTCTCGCTACAGCACCCGCATATTCTACGCTTATTCTCGTTGCAGCACTCGGTCGATCGACCCACCCTGTCTTGACCCGTACTAGAACGACTATCTCCGCCGCGATCGAGCGCATCGCCGTTTCTTCCCCACGGCCTGCAGCATACTAGCGACCAAAATTATCCCTTGCGTTGCAGTGAGCGACACGGTGTCACCCTCCACGGGCACCCACAGAGTGTCAAGTTATTCGTGGGTTGACTGGGCCAGGACTGATTGAACGGCATCCCTGCGTTCCGCGTAGCCAACGCGGGTTAAGATTGCATTTCAACACAGCCTGTCGCTAAATCCGTAGATTCTCGCTACAAAATTATAGCGAGAATATACGGGTTTAGCGTCAGAGAGAACAATGGTTCGAACGACACAAGAATATGCGGGTTTTAGCTATCGTAGCTAAAACCCTTAAATTCTCGCTACATGGAATGGGGCGGCGTTTCAGGCCGCGCCCTCGGAGGCATCTAGCTACGCAATGGCAGAGAAGGTGTTCAGCATAGGCCCTCAGTTTTTGAAGATATTTGAATCATGTTACACTTATACTACATGTAATTTACTTGAGTAGAGATAATTCACATGTAACTTACATTGACGGAGATGTATTACAAGTATATTGTAATCGCCTCTTATGTTACAAGTATTATGTTTTCACTATCAAAAACATATTACGTGTGACATTTGGCCTGCGAGCGAGGGACCGATATATTACATGTAACATACATCGGTTGAGATAATTTGCAAGTAATATACATTGGCCAATTGATATTACATGTATGCTAATTCAGGCCTTTTATTTTACATGTAATATTTTTTCATTTTTCTGAGTTCGTGAAATTGAGGCTGAAAAAATGCAAAGCGGTTTCCAGCGCGTGAACAGCGGTAAAGGAAAACTAGACAACAGCACCATAACAGATTTGCGGAGTCCCCCAATTGTGTGAATTTATAATTTTTTCAAGAATTGCAATTTTTGCAGTTTCTTTTCTATGGGAAGACTTCTAGGCACCGAACTTCATAAATGAGCACCTCGAGGTAATTCCCAGTCAACGATAAGTATTTTATGAATTACTGGGTAATTTGTCAAAAACCTAAAAAATTAACCAAATGTCGATTTTGGAAAAAATAAGTATATAAATCAAAAAAATGAACGTTATTGATTGGAATAGACAATCCTCGTAGCACTTAAGTATCGAGTTTGAAGTCCGCATGAAAGAGGAACTGCAAAAGTTTCAAATTTTGAAAAAATGCGGCGACTAATCGAAAAATTTCGAGAAATATACTTTCGGTTCTAGTTTAGTCCTCAGACGGATCAGATGTTCAATCGACCAAAATGATCGATTTGGTGCTCCACTAGAAGGCGGATGCAAACATTTCGAGATTTTGGCACTTCGACCCCACACTAAATATACTTTGACCGAATCGAATGATTCGAAAAATCATTCGACTGAAAAAGCCGATTTCGAATTATTCGACAAAGGCGAATCCCCAATTATTCGAAAAGTCAAATAGTCGAAAACTTCAAAGTTCCGAGTTATCCGAAATGTTCAAAACCCCGAATTATTCGAAAAGTCGAATATTCGAAAAGTATAAAATCCCGAAATTTTCGAAAAGTCGAATATTCAAAAATCTACGAAAACATTCGAATGAATTTGATAGTCGACTTTCTCGAATAAATGGTTTTTTTTTTCAGAACATTCCAATGACCCACGAGCAGGTTGCCCGCCAAGGATGATCACCAGGGCTGTGCGGAAATCTCTTTCAAGATTTTCGGAAACGGAACAAAAATGGTCACAAAACGCCGGAAACGGAAATCCGGAAACGGAACAGACCAACAATTTTTTGGGTTGTCTCGTTCTCACGCTTCGCTGCTGCTGATTGCCCGCAGCTCTCACTCAATAACCAATGATATCAGTCAATAAACTGATACTTATGTAAGTCACTACGAAGCATTCAACGACTTCGACGTCTCGCATCTAGAAATCCGGAAAGCCAATCTCTGAAAATACTTTTTATGTATATGTAGCCGCCCCTCGAAATGGCGTGCAGCAGGGGAGTGCGGTAATTGCTGTTTGCCGAAGGCAGTTTGCTGGCCGTCTAGGGGTTTGCCGTTGCCGTCTGCAAAATTTTATTTTTCGTTGCCGCACACCCCTGGTGTACAACCTGTTCCCAGAAAACAGTACAAACGATACCAGGTGTTCTTCAAGGCTGATCAGAAGTCAATTTTAGGATAATCAGCAATTACTTTTTCTTCTTCCGACCCATATTTGCCTATTGAAGTGGATATCTAACGACTGAGTTAGAAAAATGAGAAAAGACCCTCGGCGAGATAGTAAAATTGTCCTATGATTGCCCCAAACGAGCCTCGCCGCTGCCCGTGGTCACCCCCACCTGTATCAGCTGCGGTTCCTTTCTGAAAGACAGGCTGCACGCGCAAAAAAATTATTACGATTTTTGTAGTTGTCGTGGCGATAAACAAGCGAAGAAGTGGAATCAAGAAGAAAACCTCCACGAAATCATTGAATCTCAGAGAAAAAGCTACATATTAAAAAAATCATCCCCAAAAGGCGTTAAGATTCCTGCCACGCCCATTTCGTGTCATAATTTTATAGGGTTCCAATCTCAGGTCCCCATGCTTCGCGAATGATCTCAGCAAAGCTAAGATATTCGCTTGAACACAAGAGGTCAGATGTCTTTTTAGCATCTCATTACGTCTCCAAAAATCATTGCCTAGACACACTACCTGTCATAGATTATGCTGCACTAATTTATTCCGTTTCCGGGCCCAAACACTCGGAAACGGAAGCGGAATGGAACGGCCCTGATTATGACTGACGCGAATCGTAGATGTGTTTCCAAGTCAAGGTAGAGCGAAACGATCAATGATGACTCACTCATGTGGCACGTGATTCATAAGGGGTCGAGCAGCGCTGCGAAAAGCGAGGCGGTGCTGCGCGCCACGACGCTCCCTCCAACAATCGCACCTCCTCAATTTGCTCACACAAGGGGACAGACTTATCGCTCATAGAAATTGTCGAACAGTATTTACCGCAATCAGGAAACGTTTCTACCGCGAACAAAATTCGAGTAGAACTGATCGCGAACAATCTCCGATTGCTCGATGTCTTCGCGCGGTGTGTCCAACAGAAGTGCGGACTTATCACGCGCAGCGACTGGTAAGTAGATCTCACCGCGAGCATAAATCGTTTCTATCGCGCACAACAATTTAAATATGAAGGACTGATCGCGAACGGCCTGCATCGTATTCCGGCCGATCGCGAGCAACGGCACATACCGGACTGACCGCGACGGACCAGCGTCGACTACGATACCCTGCCCTGCGTGGTAAAACGATATCATCGCCGGTTCAAGTACTCTAGTTCGCGGTACATCTCATATCTCCTTGGCTGCACTGGCGGGAGTACACTTTGCCCCTTTCAGTTAAAGAGCGTGACACCCACAGATGTTTAATTTAGGTCATAGGTTGGGCCAATTGTATTATGATTATTAACTACGTAGAATAAAATTCTCGCGATCGGTCCAATTTCAAAACAGGCGTACTGGTCGCGAGCCCATTCAGAGCTGACCGCGCTCAAAAGTAGCGGGCAGATCGCCGTTGACTCTGCATTTGTTCCTTCTCGGAGTCGCGATAAGTCCGCCCCTTTGTCTGAGTGTAAAAGGGCAAATAGATGGTTCGTATACTAGGGAACCGGATTTTCGGCTTATTTGGCTCATAAAAAAACTATTTCAATACATGAATATTGAACTGAATACAGGTGACGATGCTCGAACAGGCGGACGCAAAAATATTCTAAGTGTTCCAGAGTGACCCGAGTAATTTTAGGAAAAATGCAATAGACTCATTGCTCAAATAAATATCTGAACATTGAATTAGAACGAATGAGGAACAGTTCTTCCAAAGTGCCGAATCGCTTGGAAAATCTGGGGCATGAACTCCCCAGAATTCGTTCACTATGACTCTTCTATGTACTGCCGTGTTCGGATTACTGATTTATTCAGGATTTCAGGTCTAATGCTTGTAAATAAACCGCATAATCAAATAATTGAGTGCAATAAAATAAATGGGTTCCAATATTATTTCGAACAAGCGACAAACCCATGAGCATCGATTAGTTTCGACCGGGGTAACTGTGCTTCTCCATGCTCTGGATTACGGAACATCGATATCCCAAGGTTAATTTACTCTACCCACACCGACTTATCGTTTATGATTTATGAGTCTGATTCCGGGAGATTTTCCTTCTTCATTTCATCTCAGGCGGCGCGGCGGCAGCGGGGAGGCGGCCGCGTGCGGCGCCTTTTACAAAATTTATGCAGACGATTTCTAAACGTCCTGCGGTGCGGCCGCGTCGTAAGGCACCGCAGAACGTTCAGAGTTCGTCTGCCTAAATTTTTTACTTACCTCCTATCGGAATTAAATTATGAGAAGCTGTTATTTGCATTATTTGTAGCATATGGATAATTTGTTTGCCTCCCTATTCGACAGTCTAGTTCAATCCCAAAAGGAAGATAGAGTATGCTAGTTGAAATAATTTAGCTTTTTTTCTGGAAAGTAGAGGGAATGGCAAATTATTTTTTTCGACGTACTCGAAAAGTCGAATGAAAAAAAATCGAAAAATTATTCGACAGTCGATTGAAAAAGTCAACTTTTTATTGGAAAAGTTCAGAATCCCGAACTATTCTAGAAGTCGAATATTCGAAAAGTTCAAAATCCTGAATTATTCGATAAGTCGAATACTCGAAAAAATCCGGAAATGTAAACGTTTGCCACACACTACACTCAAATCCAATTCCAATGTGGTCGAAATTGACGGAAAACGACAAGGAGCATTAGATTAATATTATTTATTATGGACGCGCACATAGTGCACGCGTATAAAGAAATCAAAACATCAATAATCCCCTAAAACAAAGACGCCGGATGCGTTCTCGAATGCTAAAACGGAAAAACTTGAATGGAACAAAACGTGTACGGATAAAACAGAGGAAAGAACTGAAAATCGGAACAAAAAAGAAGTTAAACTATAAAACACTGGGATCCCTCACAAGGGAAGTATACAAAGCGTAGGTCGGATCTGCCAAAACGACTAGTATCGTTGGTATCTCTTGTGGCTCAATAGTAAAAATGCGCAGTATCCCGCCCGGAGCTGCAGGTTCCAAGAAGTTACAAGCTTAAAAAGGTCTCTTGGTGCTTTTTGTACCTTCCAAAAAGCGCATTAGTCTTCGGAAAATCCGGAAACGGACCTCATAAATGTGTTCAGCGCCCAAAACTATCCCCCCTGAGCAAAGTTTGGGTGAAGGCACTTTTTCCATACTTTTTCCAGACTGACAGCGTTTTGGACTTGTACGGATTTTCGCTTGGGCGTTTATTGAACAAAGGAAGAATTAAACATACAATCTAAAATGAAATAGCTGCACCACCATTAGCAATGATCTCAAAAACTCTCTTTGGCATAGAATTGATCAAATTGGCGATGACGTTTTCATCCAAAATGGCCCACGCTTCGAGAATAGCGACCTTCAGCTCATCTGCCGTTCTGTACTGCTTATTATTGGCATAAACCTGGCGCACAAGTATGCCCCAGATATTCTCTATCGGGTTACAATCTGGACTACACGCGGGCCATTCCAACAAACGGATTCGATGACGTAGAAACCAGGTTTTTGTAGACCTGGACACATGTACCGCCGCGTTGTCTTGCTGGAAAGTGAAACGCTGATGTCGTGTTCCGGACAAAAATGGCAGTAGATGTGTGCGAAGAGTTTCTTGATATTCCTCCGAGTTCATGCGACAAGAAGTGAAGGCCAATTCCAGAACACCTTCGCTACTGAATGATCCCCAACACATCAGCGAGCCACCGCCGCAATTCCGTCTGCTGAAAATCAATGGATAATTGCGCAGATCTCGCCAGTAGATCGAGCACCATCCGGTCCGTCAAGATTAAATTTCTTCTCGTCGGAAAAGATGACCTAAAATTTTTTCGCGTCATTTCTCGATTTTTTCGGATTTTATGAGACTGCCTTACCTTTGCCCAATCAATTGCCATGTTCCTCTTTGCAAATTCAAGTCGAGCCTCTATATGGTTTGCAGATAACGACGGGGCCTTCTTCATCACTTGCCGGACAATGTTTTTATCGCCATTTATGGTGTTCCAGACTGTCGTTTTCAAAACACTGAGCGATAATTCAGACTTAATCTGGTTCAGCGACAGTGTGCTGTTAGAGCAGAGCCGAATATGTAGTTCTCCGCGAATCTTGATTGCTGATCTTCTTCGGCCGTCCAGTACGCTTTGCAGTACCGTAGGAATCTGGATCTCGCAGGAACTGGTTGATATAGTTGACAGATCTTCCGAGCTGGGTAGCGATCCGACGTTGGCTCAACCCGGCAACGCTGAGCGCACGAGTTTGAGCTTGTTCAGCTGCAGTTAGAGCAGTACCACGAGCAAAAATGTCCCAGATTTGACTTGAAATTCCCCCAGGAGGGTTTTGGGGGCGCTGATCACGAATCTAAGGTTTATTAGTCGATTTTCCAAAGTTTTCGGCTAATTTCGTTCGAAGCTTGCCAACCGGGGAAAATTTCGAGGGAAAAACGCCACTTTTGAGATTTCCGGATTTCTACGATAGATATGTTGTCTCAAAATCATTCTCTGAGGGTTATTTGGAGTGCTAAACACGAATATGGAGTCCATTTATCGATTTTTTGCAGATTACGGTGGGTATACGCTAGTTTGGTCAAAATCTCAGATTTTACCCAAATTTGTATACGGGAGTTACGCGGGGTGGAAAATACGAATTTAAAGTCCGCTTGTCGATTTTCAAATACTAAGGTGGGTTTTGACCCCTAAATAATATGCTACCTACCGTAACCTACAGAAAACCTCAAAATTTCGATAAATGGGCTCCAGATTCGGGTTCACCACCCTAGATTACCCCTGCATACAAGTTTTGAGCTAAATCCGAGAAAATTTTTTGGACCTCCCAAAAAATGCCTGATGCGGTACCCTTGCCTTTTCGCGAAGCTTGAAAAATGCTCATAACTTCTCAGGCAGTAACTCCGGCTGAGGGGGCAGGCAATACCGGCTGACTAAACATTGTACCCGGGCATGCCCCGGTATTCACGGCCCCCTCAGCCGGCTAATGGTGGAGCGCTCAGCCGGCAAGTGGTAGCCCACTCAGCCCGCATCCACTGTCCCCTCAGCCGGTAAATGGCTGCCCCCTCAGCCCGCATTCACTCTCCCCCCAGCCGGTAAGTGGCTGCCCCCTCAGCCCGCATTCACTCTCCCCAGCCGGTTAATGGCTGCCCCTCAGCCCGTATTCACTGCCCCCTCAGCCGGTAAATGGAGGTCCGCTCTGCCGGTATTAGTTGCTTACCACGTGAATGATATCGATCTGCAAGACTAGATGAAGCCCCTAGTAGGCTCTCCCTATTCCCCAGCAAGTTCGAGGCTTGCGTTTCATTTCTGAAGCGGCAAGCCTTACCTAGCTTCAAAAATCATGAATTGACGCGCTGTCACGTCCCCACGGTCACAACGAACCGTAAGGGGTGAGGGGTCAATGATCCAAATCATGTGGATGACCATCTGTTCGAATGCCAACACCCGAATCAGCTCGAAGTCCATTTCGCCCGCTCCGTACATGAGCCTGGTTCGCTTTAGTGTCTGCCCGCTCAGCCGGTAAAGCCATGCCCCTCAGCCGGTAATGCTATGTCTGCCCGATCAGCCGGTGACATGCTCAGCCGTGGATTTATGTCTGCCCGCTCAGCCGGTAAAGCCATGCCCCTCAGCCGGTAAAATGCATGCTCGCCCGCTCAGCCGGTAAGACGCTCCGCCCCCAAAATAAGCCTGCCCGCTCAGCCGGCGAGCCTACTTCTCCGCCCCCTCAGCCGGTGTTATTATCTGAGGAGGTCCCGGTGTGAAACACTAAGTTGGCAGGTGCTGTAGAGGATAGGGTCGAAGAAAGCAACGAAAACTGGCCAGAAATAAATACAAACGGCTTTGAAAGCTCTCCCAGTGCGCCTACCTATCCCGGTCCGCCCCCCCCCAATCAGACGAGCTTGTGGCGCCGCATACGTTTCGATGGCAAATTGCCAAGCAACTCTGCCGCAATTAGCATGATTGATTCGCGCAGATTTCGCGATTAGGGCGCGCTTGCCGAAATCAGCAGAGCCCATAATTCTCGTCCACGCCCTGAATTTAGAAACCGTTATTTTGACTTATTCTGGACGTTTTTCTTCCGTTTTCTTCACTATTAGTTACCTCACGACTAAACAATACCATTTTTGGGTCGAACTCGAGTGCAGTATTCATCGTGAACACTGCCTTTAAAAAGAGCGCCTAAAGTTGGAATTACCCCTAAATAAATGGTTTGGATTGGTTTACTTATATTCGAGAAAATATGAAAAACCGCTCGTTTCTGTTGTTAATCTCCTTTTCTTTTTTCAGACGGCGTACACGATCTTGTTGGTACACTTAAAATTGAGCTAGATAAGAATTGAGAGCTCATTTTTGAGCAGGAGGTTGGACATGGAGGCAGGTCGCTCCTCTCCCAATTTGAAATTGATACCTTAACTTTGAAGGGTACCTCAAAATCGTGGGTTTACATACTAAATTAGCCGCGGAGCACGTAAACCGTTTGGGCATGCTACGGCTGTGGAGACCAGGATGTGTGGGTGGATCTGCAGCTATTTAACACAGGTGGTTGGAGGTAAGTACCGAAATTGTTTCATGACACGAATTCGTATTCATGACACGTTATCGATCAATAACACTATGTAACACGATTTTTGTTCCTGGCTTCTAAGTGTTATATTTCAACTGCTTATGTCCAAAGTATGTGAAAAAATGACTTCACTGAGAACAAACTTCGCTTACACCACAACAGCACGAAGAAAACCCGTTTTTTGTGAAAATAGAAAGATTTTTATTCATTTTAGGCATTATGAACAGGTTAAACGAAAAATGCGCAAGGACTAGACAAACAGTCGGAAAAAACACTCAACAAGGTTCAGAAATGTGTAGATTTTCTAGATTTACGATTTTACCGTGAATCACTCCACCGAAGTTGCACCAAAATGTAGCCCCTAATCATGTTTCGTTATACTGTCCTCGGTAACGACTTTGTCCGTGGCTAAGGTCAGGGCTGGTATATTCGTCGGACCTCAGATCAAGAGGATCACAAAATGTGAGAATATCGCAAAGCTGTTGCGCAGACGGCGAGAGCGGTTTGGAGCAGTTTTGTTGCAGTTGTTCACGGCTTTCTAGGTGGTCACAAAGCTAAAAGCTATGAGGAGTTGGTGCACTTTGATAAGGAAATACGCCAAAACGGGATGCAGAATGTCTCTGAAAGTGCATAGCATTGATTCGCATCTTAACAAATTCAACGAGCAAGGCGAGCGTTTTCATCAAGATGTATTGGACTTTGAACGTCGTTACCAAGGACAGTATAACGAAACAATGAGGGGGACTACATTTGGGTGCAACATCGAGAAATTGATTCACAGTACAATCTAGAAAATCTACACATTTCTGAACCTTTTTGGAGGGTTTCCGACTACGTTTGTCTAATCCTTGTGCATTTGTTGTTTTCACCTGATCATAGTGCCGGAAATGAATAAAAATCTTTCTATTTTCACAAAAAACGAGTTTTCTCCGTTCTGTCGTCGTTCAAGCAAAGTTTGTGCTTATTGAAGTCATTTTTCACATACATTGGACACAAGCAATTGAAAGATAACACTTAGAAGCCAGGAACAAAAATTTCTTACATAAACACGCGATTTTTCACATTTCATTGTCCTAGTTCTAAAAGCGAAGTTTTCCCGGGATAACGGCGATTTCCTGTCTGTTGTAGACCTAGCGGATTAAGAAAACACAATTTCAACCCAGGAACAGAAAAAAGTGAAACTTTGTTACATAGTGTAATCAATAATATCGAATTTCGCGCTTATTGCACAATATGAGGCGAGAAGTGGTGATTGCTTATGGGATTGGGTTTCTTGGTTGGGGAATTTCGCTGATCCGTCATTATCGATGAGTACCGTTCAATAATATCGATTTTGTTAAATGCTGTACAAAATTCCGCAATGATTTTCGATTGTTGATGGCTCTAAGTCAATTGTTTGGGAAATTCTTCTCATCTATAAAATCGAATATTAATCATCAACAATATCGATTTTTCACCTGTGGCACATAATGCGGCAGTGAGTGATATTTTTTATGGTTGTGGGTCTCAAATTTCAAGAATTGTACTCATACGACAATATCGTCTGTTAGAGGTTTCATCATTACAAAATGGAAATCGTGGAGTAAAATTGAAGTCAGAAAGAGAACCTTTGGGAAAGATATGAGCTTCTGAAAATTTAGCTACCTGGAAAAAGTAACGATTTGGCAATGCCATTGGCCAAAGTCAAAAAAGTTACAAAAATATCTTGAAATACAATGAAAAATGATTTGACGTAAAAGATCCTGGAGTAATAAAAAGCTAGGAAATGACGCGAAATAACTAAAAATACGATTTGGTCAATCATAGATCAACTATTTAGTAGAGTGAGGATGGAATATTCGAGTTCGAATAAATATTCGAATTTTTCGAACGAATTTTTATTCGAACATTCGAAAATTCGAAAAGTGTGAATATTCGAACATTATTCGAATTCGACTATTCGCAAAAGGTGAAAATTCGAACATTATTCGAATTCGAATAATCGCAAAAGGTGAAAATTCGAACATTATTCGAATTCGACTATTCGCAAAAGATGAATATTCGAATATTATTCGAATTCGACTATTCGGAAAAGGTGAATATTCGAATATTATTCGAATTCGACTATTCGGAAAAGGTGAATATTCGAATATTATTCGAATTCGATTATTCACAGAGGTGAATATTCGAATGTTATTCGAATTTGAATACCCGTGCTGATTTAACAAAAAATATGAGAATCAGCTCTGTATGAAGGAATCGACATACCTTTCAAGACTGAATTCATTTTCTTCACTACTCCATTGTTCCAATTGTCCAAACGCAAGAGCTAAATTTTTTCCTCACACCGTCTGATAAGGCTACTAGGGCGGTTCTAACAGGGAGAGCCACATGGCAATCGCACTTGGCCACTCCCATTTTTTCATGCCGCTGCGCAATGATAACACCAACCATAGCTTCGTTAGGTGGAGCCATGTACTCCACCAACCTTCACCCCTGAGCAGATGAAGTGGGGAACCTTCAACATTGGGAAAACCGGTGACATCCGGTGAAACGCCCCAAAAAAGAATGAAAGTGACCCAACACTCATGCAAGTCATTTTCCAGATTGGGTGGGTGTCACTGCCGATTTTTCGTTCATAACTTTTTTCTGCTGAAAGATAGACCTTTGGCGAAAGTTGTTTTCGGTATTCACATACAAATCTGCATTGAAAAACGCTTTCTGTTTTGAAATATAGGTTCTCCTTCTTCCAGCCGAATTCAGCTTATAAAGTGCATTTTTTTAGCCTGAAACTATTTGTTTTTCGTTCATAACTTTCAAAATTTCGATGGAATTCTGCGTCAACTTGTGCTTCCAGTTGGGAAAAGTATTTTCTCGATCCTTCAGCCTAATCCATTTTACGAAGCACCGGTTTTCCGCCTATAACTCTTTAACCTTTGGAGATAGGGTTTTGGGGGGGCGTCGTTTTTGGAATCTACGTGAAATTCTGCGTCGAATGACATATCGGGTTCCTAACTTTGCTTGATTCATAAGCCAGCCAGGTCGGTGGAGCCGAGCCCCGTTGTTGGCTCCAGCAGAACTCTGCGTCTCTGATTTAAACCATAGAGGTGAGGGCACCCTATAGAGATAACTATGAAAATCGGCTTCACCGACCTGGCTGACTTACGGGGCAAGCAAAGTTAGGAACCCGATATATCATTCGACGCCGAATTTTACAGAGATTTCAGAAACAACCTTCACCAAAACCCTATCTTCAACGGCCCTGGCTCCAAACCGCGTCGTATGCCTCCCTTGGAAACTAGCGTCTTGAGCGTCCAGCATCTTTTTGGGGGCACGCTTTTCTCGTGATGGACACGCTCTCGTGTCAGGAGGGCAAGCACTCGCCTATATCGTGTCTCCGGGAAATGGGAAGATCGGAGGGAGCGTGGAGCTCCTTTTTATCTCAGAAGGTTTAGGGGTAGGTTCTCTAGGCAAAATTTCAGTCATATCGGAGACTTAACGATATAATTACCCTATACCTACCGTGATCTTTCGAAGCACCGAAAGAGGATCTCTTATTCATGTTCAGCACCTCAAATAAGCTCCTTAGGCTAGGTTAGAGCGTAAAAAATGATTTTGTAGCATTCTTTGCGTGGTAGCCCGTACAGGTTAAGAGATGAGTCGTGCCTTATTAATTTCATTTGTAGGTGGAAATGAAGCTTTAGAAGAAGAATTCAACTTGTTATTGCCGCTCACTTCGTAGTTGCGCGATATTGCTATGGATGCTTAAATTATTCGTCATTCGAATTTCGAATATTCGTTCATTCGAAATAAAAAAATGAACGAATTTATTCGAAATTCGTTCGTTCGAAATAAAAATGAACGAATTTATTCGAAATTCGTTCGCTCGAAATAAAAATGAACGAATTTGTTCGAAATTCATTCGTTCGAAATAAAAAGTGAACGAATTCGTTCGTTCGAAATAAAAATGAACGAATTTGTTCGAAATTCATTCGTTCGAAATAAAAAATGAACGAATTTATTCGAAACTCGTTCGTTCGAAATAAAAAATTAACGAATTTATTCGAAATTCGTTCGTTCGGTCTCTATTCAAAATGTCCTCACTCTACTATTTAGAAGTAGTGACAGAGGGGGTAAGCGTTATGGCCGAATGGGCGGGGCAGGGGCGGGGTTGACTGTCCCCAACGGACGGGAGACTTTGAGTACACCTGCTACTCGGACAAAGAGAAAACCTGACCGCGGGCAACTATGTGAAAAAAAGCTGACCGCGACAATGCGGTGGTTGAAGCGTATTCCGACCGCGCTCAAGTGTTGAAAGCGGTCGAACCGCGTTTAGGCGCGGTCAAGCCCCGGTAAAAAACGACGGTCGGACAGCGTGCATCGCACACTCAGCGGTCGCGCACGGCAGAGAGGCGCGGCATTTGACCGGTTGCGTTACAATGTTGCTCAATGAGGGAACTTGAGAATACGTATACATATGATGTACTTTATGCGCTTAAACAGTTATTCGTACTTTCCAGCAGGTCAGTCCGACTAATCATCCATTGATCCTTGCAAATAACAATTTTCATGGTTCATTTGATTGTTTCTTATTTTTTAGAAATTAACTTCGATACTGATATTATCACGATTACCTCGGCATCGTCTAATGAGTCTGATAATTCTATGCCAACGAGGTTGACAGGTGGAATTTTTATTTTCGGCCTGACGTTTCGACCATCTTGTCTTCATCATATTTTTATTTATATTTTCTATTATTATTATTATTATTATTATTATTATTATTATTATTATTATTATTATAATTATTATAATTATAATTATTATTATTATTATTATTGTTATTATTATTATTATTATTATTATTATTATTATTATTATTATTATTATTATTATTATTATTATTATTATTATTATTATTTTTATTATTAGTATACCTATTATTATTATTATTATTATTATTATTATTATTATTATTATTATACCTATTATTATTGTTGTATTGTTATTGCTGTTATTGCTATTATGATTATTATAATTGTTATTGCTGTTTTGATCTTTATTATTATTACTGTAATTTCTACTAATATTACTATTATTGTTATTGCTGTTATTGTTATAACAGAATCAGATGTGGGATGGCACCCAATGCGTACCCGTGGTAGCCTCAATAGTGTTTCTCTTGTGTTGGTGGATATTTCCACTAGTTCGATGAGTCATCGTTGGCTATGGCAGTGCGCCAAACTCAGGCGCGCGCGGCAACCGATTACGCTTTCAAAAAGACATTTCGCAATTGGTTCAGTTCGATATGAGCAGGAGCCGACGGGCGGCGGTAAACTCGCGTCGGCGCTGTGGAGGTGTGTTGCTTTTTGAGTTATTTTTCTCATTTGTGTTGCCTAATTTAGAATCATATTCACAATTGCTATTTTTTCAGAACTTATCCGCAAACGGAGGCTTCGGGAAATCGCTGAAGAGGAATTCCTGCGGTTCCTTCTAGCTCGAGGAGGAATCCGACAAAATTCAGGTGCGTTTTTCTCGAATTTCTTATCTGAGCTTCTTTTCCGTTTCTCATTGCTTTCTTTCACTTTTGGTTTCGTTTCTTTTGTCAGCAAACTTGCCTATTATCACAGAAACTTTTGTTTTTTCTCTGGTCCCGGAACAGGATTTTTTCCTGTTTCGGAGTTTCGGAGAATTTCGAGATTTCTTATCGTCATTTTCAGCGCACAGATTCCCCCCACTGGGGGGGACCTCTGCGCGAATTTTTTATTTTCCCAAAAACCTGGATTTTTTTTTGAATTCCGGAAATTTGAATAAAAAACTCGATTTTTGTAATTTCCCTGTTCTCTTAGCAAATCCGTATGTTTTTCAGCGCAGAGTTTCCCCCCAATGCGGGGGAACCTCGGCGCGAATTTTTTATTTTCCCAAAAACTTGGATTTTTTTGAATTCCGGAAATTTGAATAAAACCCCTTTTCCCGTAGCGGAGTACTCAACGTCTTTTGCAAGCAGCCACAGTGGTATCAGGGATGAGCGGAATAAAATTTAGAATTTCGGAAATCGAAACAAAATTAAAATTTCGGAAATCGGAAAGCGAAATTCCGAGGCCCAAAATTTGCGGAAATCGGAATTCGGAATAGGAAAACGGAACAAAGTTTACTCGCTGCTGGCATCGAACAATGTGTCCTTGAACCTCGGGTCTAACACCACCAAACCACCATTTCCCAGATACTTATCCATCCTTACCACCAAACCGTTATTAATCAGATTTATGATCTCATGAGGATCACTCCAGGGATGTGCATAATTGCGACTTACGATTAACGACTTGAATGACCGACGGGGGGGGGGGGTTACGTCTAAAGGCTAACGACGAACAATTTTTGAAAATTTCCTGTACTATCCGAAAATTCGTAAGAAAATCATTATTCACTATCATCGCTCCCCTATGGGGGGATCGCACCAACTTTGAAAAATATTTCGCCGTTGGTTGTTCCAGATACCTATATGCATGCTTAGGTGGTCTAAGTAAACGACTTCTAACGTCTTGGATATAAATAATATGGCGCCAAGATGAGGAATCGCTTCGGTGCTAAGCAGAAACGTTATACCCCTCAAATGGTGAGATTTAGCCGTTTACGCAGAAAACCCTTAATTGTAACCGGAACCCGTTCCCGAACCTGAACAAGGTTTTCAAACTACAAGCCGCAGAGCCATTCTAAGAACATTCTCCGCAGTTGTATTCAAGAACTCAAAAAATACTTTTTCAGAAAAGTACCCTGGGAAGCCGTCCATAGCTATATGCGAACATGAGTTCTACAACATTCGAAAACAGACTTCGAATCAGTAATTCGATTGGAACAATTTTTTTGCAGAGACGCCATTCAGTAGTTACAAGTGTTTGAGGCACGCACCAGTTCTCGTGTGTGACGCGCCATGTCAATACAAAGGTCGGGATCATACATCTAGCGACGAGCAACGCAAAGCAGTCTTCACCATCAATATCGACCGAAAATCGATATGCACTGTCGCTGTCGATGGTCGCGGGGCGTATGACTCCGACCAAAGGGTTGCGTTGCAGCAATCACAGACCGGTCGCTAACCTTATCCTCAGACAAAAAGGAGCTCAATGCTTACGCCGATACGCCCATTTTCTCTTGAAAAACGCGATAAGCATGTGCTAACCCTCCTGACACGAGCGTGCATATCGCGATGAGAAGGGCGAGATAGTGCCCAACGCGTACGAAAATCGCATTAAAAATGAGGCTCGACGCCAACCACGCCCTTTTTCCCAGGGAAACCACTTTTGAAACATGCCTCAGATGTTGGCAATGCCGTTGCATCAATGACCCAGTTTATTTACTTGGCCCTCCCAGCCGCTGAAGGCTCCAGATGGCGCTCGGTGCACTGGCCGCACGGCGCGTCGGGGAGCGAAGAGTTTGTGCTTCACGCTCAGTCAAGAAATTTCAGAGGTGTATATCTAAGGTTCAAACTTTGTTCTTCATAGGATCTGTATATCAAGTTTTGGTAATCCACCTAGCTATTGATGCCTTCTTTCCTTTTCACTCTGGATTGCTTTTTTCGTCTTTAGCGGTGCCAATTGTCAAATTCTAAGGAATAACGATTACGACAAACGATTAACAAGGGTTTTGGCTCGTTGAACGAAAAAGGAATCACGAAGTTCTAATTGCGTATATCCCTGGAGCCCATGAAAATTAAGTTGCTCTAACAGGTTTTGATAGAAGTTGGCAAGTCTCAGCTCGTCAGATTCTGTCAGTGGATGCCGGGTAAGATTATTTTCGATTTCTGTTCCGATTACCGCACCCATTTTTCGGAAGTCGGAAAGCGGAATTTCGAGGCCTAAAAACGTGCGGAAATCGGAATGCGGAATTCCGCTCATCCCTGAGTGTTACGCTGCGAAAATTATAGGCGGGAGGGTGCGGTGCGGGGGGGCGACGGGAAGTGAAGGCAAACATTCAATGCGGGAAGCGCGCTCTACGGCATCACCCGTCTTTCCTTCCTACACACGTTAGGATTTTCTCGCGTCGCACCTCAACGGAACCAGATCAATGAGTGATAGGTTGATACGCTCGCTGATTACTAGAAGCTCACTTTATCACATTGCGATGAACTATTTCCTCCCACGCACGACAAAATCCCTTCCGCATCCCCGACGGTGTGAACTCCACCGCGAAATGGAAATAATGTCCAAAGATCATAACTAATGAAAGCTGTATTTTCAGCGTCGGAGCAAAGGAGACGAACTTTCGACCCAGGCATGAACCACTTGATGCTCCTGATCTCTGCTCGCGATCTCATGGCCTTTATGAGATGATAATCATTTCGACGATTCCCATATTATTTGTTCATTCAAATGCAGTATTGTTCACGTGAAATAATAAGTCTGAAAGCAGTCTGTTTCTGCAACCACAACATGCTTCGCGGCATTTAAATCCGTTAATCCTCAAGGTGGGTGGAGCTTGAGAACGCTACATGTCATCTCGCGGATAAGCGAGCACAGGCTTATCGGGGGCCGTCTTCAAGCTTTTCTATGCAGTATGCGTTTTAACCGCTTAAGCTGGCCGATGAATAACTGCTGCCTGCGGGCTAGCCGCGGAAGCTGGAAGAATAGCAACGGCAGGTTCCCAACTAGCTGCGGAAAGCTTCTGAACTGACAGTGGCCTAATCTGGATTTACCGTGGGTTTTTGCGCACAGACAGTGGATAAACTTGAATGATCAACCGCGGGTAATTTGCGGGCCAACCGCGAAATCTCGCGGTCCGACAGTGGCTTAAGTCGGGCTTTCCGCGCGACTTTCCGGACAAACCGCGAAATCTTCCGGACGAAGAGCGGGGCGTTCTGGACTGACCGCGTGAGCTAGCGGACCGACGGTGGTTATATTCAGACCAACCGCGGGAGCTCGCGGACTGACCGCGGGAGCTCGTGGACCGACCGCGGGAGCTCGCGGACTGACCGCGGGAGCTCGCGGACTGACCGCGGGAGCTCGCGGACTGACCGCGGGAGCTTGCGGACTGACCGCGAGCGGAAACCGGTTCGACCAACGCCCATCCCGGTGGCGGTCCGCTATTTGCGCGCGGTCAGGTTTTCACTTTGTCCGAGTAGCGGCTGTCAGCAAGCCGGCTGTCAGTAATACTGTAGGATACTGTAGTTTGCATTATTGACACCCGATATGGTATCGTATCCCCTCTCCTTCCATGTCAGTGACCCAAACGGGGTCACGTGGCTGTGCTATCCGCATTACCGACCAAATTTGAATCGTGACGCCCTCTCTTCTTGGCTCACTGCCAATTCTACCAATATGGGCTAGAATTTCATAGGAGGTATGAAGCTGGGGTAGTTTTTCAAGCTTAATCTATCTGTAATGGTTTTAAAACTCAAGAGAGGTTCTGTTTCAGCGCACTTTAATTTCAATCAGGTATTCTAGGGCTCTACCTGGGTGAAAGTTAAATTGCAGAAGTTTAAGTATTTATTACATGAAATTTATAACATTTTTACATGCAAATTATTACAGTATTACATGCAGATTATTTCATTATTACATGCGAATTATTACATTATTACATTTCAAAAAATCCATTTCATGGATTATCAGTTTTATCAGTTTCTAGTTATTAAAATTAATTTCAAGAAATTTCATGAATTCACGAAAAAAATGGATAAATTGGTAAAAGAACGATTTATCAACGGTTCCGTCGAAAATTCGGGGAGTAGAGGTTTCGTAGTTTTCCCCGAAATTTAATGAATTCAAGAAAAAAATGGATAAATTGGTAAAAGAATGAGTTCCGTCGAAAACGATTCCGTCGAATATTCGGGGAGAAAAGAACAGCGCAAATTTATGTTGACTAACTAACCTGTCTCCTGTTGAGCTAACAATAAGTTTGGCTGCACAAAGAAGTCCATAGGTATGTTGTTCAAAAAGTTAAGGTGATACGGATACTGGCTGTAAAACGGGGAAATTCACATGGTTCCTACGCATGCTGGTGCGGAGCGGAGGTTAGAGACAGTGAGAGAGCGCGGGCAGACGGAGGCAGAGGCGTCGCGCGCGCCGCTCGCGCCTCGAATGAAGTGAAATACGACGTTTTATAGAGGGTACATGATTGATGATGAGCAATCCTTCCCCATTGGGTATATTTACGCATACTTCCTTTACTTTTCAGTCGGTTTGGTTACACATTCCATCCTCATAAGAACGCTTTTGAATTTTTAAAAGTTAATTTCGAAGCGTTCGCCAGTGTAAAATCGTTCCACGTTACATGGGACTTTACATTTTTGTTACTTTACATTCAATCAAACTCAGCGCAATGTATTTGTTTGGATCTCTTTTGGATAAGATTTTTTTCGAAATTTAATTTTTTTTGAAAATTTCTCTCTTCAATTTCGGAATGAATTTGGAATTTTCACGCTTCAAGAATCATTTCATTGAACTCAGTACATTTCATTTGCTATAACTCGTTTTTGGAGCGACTTTTTTGCGTGTTGTTAAAAATTTGAAAATTTTTAAAAAATTTAAAAATTGTTTCAGTAATCGTTAATGAGAGCATTGATCTAGTGTTGCTGAGCAATCGATGACAAGATGGCCAGCTCCTGTGTGAGAGTAATCTCGAGGGTCATGAGCTGTCAATATGTAATCTGGGTCATGAGCTGTCAGTAGTACTGGGTATGTTATAGCTACCGTAAACCGTGTACTCAAGGTATACTACCCCTGCTTCGCTGTGCTCAACAGCCTTGACCCCTCACAGTACCGCACAATTTTTTTGTCGGAAAAAGCGTTTTGCGGCATTTTTTTCGCGCTCACTAAGCGCCGCATCGTCATAACTTTCTTCAAAGTGGTCCAATTTCAATTTTGAAGTAAGTTCTGAATTGATTTCGTTGAGTGCTATACGAAAGTTTTACAAAATAATGGATTCAACTCTGGGAGTGCATCGGAAAATGCATATTTGCACCCCAAAATCACTCATTATGAACTGTTCAGACGATCATGCTACCGGAAATCTTTCGTGTTTTGACCTGTGGTCGATGTGAATTTTAGAAGGAAAACACATTTTTCAACAGGATAACGGAGTCGAAAAGACTTTCTACACGTACCATCAACTAACCTCACTAATTTTATTTTCCAGAAAAAAATTTCGAGTAACTGTTTTAGTTTCAGATGTCAATTACTACGCGTAAAGTCAAGGCTAGGGATGGGAGCAATAGAGGCTTCCTGAATACGCAGCCTTAATTTCCCCGCTACTCACCCTTTTCTGTATCACAATCATAGAAGCGGTGCGGTTTCGAGAATGATTTCTTCATTCTCACGATTGCATTTTTCGAAAAACAACCGCTTCGCATCTGCGAGGAAATTGGGACGAAATTGGCCGAGTTTTTGAAAAATCTAATATTTTGGTTTTCTGACTAGACCGAATATTCTAAATTAGAATACTGAAAAATTCAAAGTACCGCTTGACTCGAGTATTCGAAGAACCGTTAGTGCCTCGATTTTGAAAAAAAAGGACATTATCCCATTCTTCAAATGAATCGAACATGAATCGAATATTTGAAAAAAAATGAAAAATTTCTCTCACTAAATGAATGGAACATTCTAAAAATCCAAAATGTGGATTTCAGGAATGAACTGAATATTTGAATCCCGGAATAATCAAAGTACTCCTGTATTCTCATTCAACTATTACTTCTATTCGGTTTCAGGTCTACTGTTCACGAACTCCTTCACATTTGATATTATCCTTTTTCACCACAATTCTGTTTCTCTCCTTTTTCCCGCGCAGTCAATTGGCTTGAATGGCTAGTTGGTCGACGATGTCGTAGTGAGAGCAACGCTATAATTAACGTCGGCATGGATCACGAAGAGACTTCGCATTCACTGTTGAAAGTTGGCGCAAACGCGGTGCCATGTGCTATAACATAGGTGCACCGAGTTGGCGCCAACCTTCAACAATGCACGCGAAGTCTCTTCCCGATCCATGCCGATGTTACGTTCCTAGCGCCTCCGTTTACGAACGGCCACCTGGGCAGCTGGTGCCAACTGACTCCGCCCCTGCCCCGCCCATTCAGCCATTACGCAGCACACCCAGTAATAGACGAGGGATCGGATTTCACAAGCTTTTCCGTTAAACTTATCAAAGCGAAATCAAGGGCGCAACGGAAACATTAGGCCATTTTTGAAAGCTGTAGCAAGCGAATCAGCACAGGTCAAGCTAGGCGAACGTGATGCTTCAATCCGTTGCACGCTTGATTTCGCTCTGATAAGTTGAACGGAGAAGCTTGTAGAATCCGATCTCTCGTCTTTCGCTGCTTCTCAATAGTTGGTCTATGATTGACCAAATCGCATTTTTAGTTATTTCACGTCAATTCCTTGCTTTCTTATTACTCCAGGCTATTTCACGTCAAATCATTTTCTAGAATATTTCAAGATTTTTTTCGTACTTTTTTTTGACTTTTTAATGACACTGCCAAATCGTTACTTTTGCCAGGAAGCTAAATTTTTAGAAGTGACCAATTTGAAACAGTTTCTGACCAAAGAACTGACGAACAGAAAGGATTGAAATAAGAAATTTCTTCTCCAAAACGAGCAATTTATCGAATCTTTGGAAGGCTCGTGGCACAGGAAAAACAAAACTAGACATGCGAAACACAAAACGAAAAAATATGCGAAGCTCATGATTTAAAAATTCAATAAAGCAAGGGAAACTGTAAGACATAAAAGATACACAACTTCACATCAGATTAAAACAGGTCAGCCTATCTGCCAAAATAGTTTTCTACATAACTGCAAAACACAGCTACAAATGATCACAGTTTCATATAACGTCACCCACTGCAGTAAAATCAATAATCTCATTCTTTCATGCTACCCTTGTGTACTGTGCTTATCGAGGCCAAACTCCGGTCCGCCATTGCGTATCGACGCGCTTTGCGGCCGCACGCGTTGAAGTCAGTCGAGTTTCCAGCGCCAAAGCCGACTCGATATGGCTTTTTATACAGTTTTCTCCGATTTTGTATACTTTCCAGTTTCTAAAACCCACCTACAGTAAACAGATCGGCGGCAGCGGCGCTGGAAACTCTTCCGACTCGGATGCGCACGGCCGCAAAGCGTGTCCAGACGCAATTGCGGACCGGAATTTGGCCCAGAGAAGCACAGTATTCACTTAAACGAGCCACCACTGGCTTGCGATTGTGGTTAGCTTGACTGATTGCCCTGCTCCAGTAGCCAGGTGTGTGCATAGGAACGTAAAGGCCAACCTAACATTGCTCGACACGACGCGGCCGCGTCACGGCTCTCGTAAACAAAATTGATGATGAGAAATTGATAAAGGGTAGGGTATAAAACAAGTGGAGAGCGGTGTCTTCATTCACATACCGTCCTTCTCCAGAGGTCAGCAGTTGAGGATCTGCCTGGACTAGGAAGAAGGAAAACAGCACCACCGCTGGTCAACATATAACGAAATTGGAGTAAAAACTTAGAAAATTATAGAGCCGTGACGCGACAGCGTCGTGTCAAGCAATGTTCGGTTGGCCTTTACCTTCTTATGGTGTGTGCTGCTTCTCATAGACCATGAAAATGGTTACAGTATTCAAGCATGAAATTGTGGTGATCTCAAGCGGCAGCATTTCGGACAGCAAGCCCATCATATGCACCATATTTTCTGGGTAGCCAGCCTCTTCCAGCCTATGGAACTTTTGAGCCAGAATCGCTTGGATCTCGGGAGCCTGGAGAGATTTAGGCAAGACAAAATCGTCTAGAATGCGTATTTGCCTGGCGATAAACACCAGGTACCAGGTTGTCAAATAAATCTTGTCCGGAAACTTCACCATTTTTAATTTTTTTCAACTTTATTGAAAAACAAGTCTAATCAACAATATAATCACCACAGTTATCCACAACAGTGGCCCATCGATTGGGCAGGTCGCCGATGCCCTTCGCCCAGAACTCCGGGGGCTGCGACTCGAAGAAGTCCGCGATGTCGGATTTGAGGTTGTCGTAGTTGGTGAATTTTCTTCCGGCCAAATGGTGCTTCGGAGGGCGGAACAAGTGGTAGTCGGAGGGGGCGAGGTCCGGGGAATACGGCAGATGGGCAACCGTCTCCCAGCCGAGCGTCGCCAACTTCTGCTGGGTCTCCTTCGCCACGTGGGGGCGCGCGTTGTGCAGCAGGTGGACCGAGGCCCGTCGGGGACGCTTTTCTCGGATGGCGGCGGCTAGTTTCTCGAGCTGATCGGTGTAGATGAAGGCGGTGACCGTCCTGCCTTGCGGGAGCAGCTCGAAGTACAGCATGCCCTTGGTGTCCCACCAGCAGCAGAGCATGATCTTCAGCGGGTACAGGTCGGCTTTCGGCGTCGTCGGCGGCTCTTCTCCAAGCGGGATCCAGACGGCACGGCGGACGACGTTGTCGTAGAGGACCCAGCTCTCATCCCCAGTGACCAGGTTCTCGAGGAACTTCTTGCGATGCGGACGAAGGAGGAGGGACTGGCAGACGGCCACGCGGCTCTGCTTGATGGCGTCCGTCAGACGGTGCGGGATCCAACGGGCCAGAACTTTGTGGTAGCCGAGTAAGTTTCCAGGTAAAACTAGTTAACCAGAATCGGACGAATAGTTGTCGAGAATCGGTCGACAATTTTGAAGTTGTCCAGAAAGTTGTTATAAGTTGTCGAGAATTGCTAGATTCGCAGTATTCGTCGAGAATCGCGGCCGATTTGTTCAGAATTTCAGAGAAAGTTGCCGAGAATTCGGGGAACGAGTTTTTTTTCCCGAGAATTCGGACAGATTTCTCGACAACTCCTTCCGAAATTGAGAATATGTCTCGAATATGTCGCAAATTTCCCAAGAACTCAGGACATCACTTCAGAACCCTCTTAACACCACATTCTTCAAACGTTGCGGCTGCTGTTTTTGTTCTTTTCATTTCGTGAAGGTCCTCCGTGGTTTTTTTTCCTTTTTTTCTCCAATCTTCTAGCTGGTTGTCAATTATAATGTATTTCACCGATTTCTTGAATATCAAATTCGTTTTTTTTTTTGGAATTTTCGTCTACTGAAAAGAGCCAACATACCAAAACATGGGATTTTCAAGTTAGTGATTTTTGAAAGTTTTCGAGCTTTCAAGTACTGATCTTTTTTTCGATGATCGCTAGTTGCAGCAGAAAATAAAAGAAGCGATAGAGATAAAGAGATGGAGACAGCCCATGAACAATCGGGAGGAAATGAAGGAAGCGCTGAGACTGCTAACAACGCATCTGGATTAGGCAGTGATACTCGACCCTTGACCATCCACATGACATTGGTCCACCAACCGGTCACTTGTCGTGAGCCCTGGGTTAGATCCGGTCGTCTCCAACAAACGCATCCGAAGAACATCAACCCGGTTAGGCGATCTTCTCATTCCTGCCTCTTCCTTATCAGTTTCTGATAGCACTTCATTTGAGTGATTTTGCATATTAGTACTGTAATGACTTGCAGCCTGACGAAGGGTCTACGACCCGAAACGTCGCAATAAAGAAGTTAAAGAAGATCAATCTCTGAGCAGTCGAGCTTCAAATCCACGCATGAAAACTTGTTATAGTATACAGCAATGGAAGTAGGACCTGGTGAGGTTGCGGACTCGTCCTAACATATGGTATTTTGTTGTGGTATCACTCATTTTTCCGAAACAGCTGTGATAGATCGGTGAGTCCGTGCTTTCACCGATACGACTACATCTGTGGAAGCAATGGAAACAGGTGATAATATGACAGTGGAGACAAAAACTCACCGACCAATCTCAGTCATTTCGAAAAATAGAGTGATAACAAATCAGACTACAGTATGTTAGGAAGAGTCCGCAACCTCTCCAGGTCCTACTTCCATTGCTGTAGACTGTATTATGAAGCTCAGGAATTCTTCAATATCAAAATATACTATTCAAGAAGTTACCCAAGAAGTATCAGAACAGCCCTTGAAATCAAGATTGTTCATTGGAATGAGTCTCGAGTGATAGTTCTGACCGAAATATGTCACTCTAAACCTTGCAATGATTGTTTAGCATTATGTTGGTGTACAATATTTGGACTTCCGGTGGGTACACACCTGCAGCCAGCAGTTTGGCCGCTGGCTAGTGTGGTCCCCCCGGAAGTCGACAATTTTGAAAACTTAGAGGCACGAGAGTAGGATATTCGAGCCCATCATGATCGATTTACCCTACATACAAACTTTCACCGCCTGATATGGAGGCTGAACACCGCTACAGTATAATGGCTCACACCTTTCTCAGGTGTGGTCCCGCCGGAAGTCGACAATTTTCAAAACTAGGAGCCACGAAAGTAGGATATTTGAGTCCAGCGTAGCCGATTTACACTCTCCTCAAAGCTTAACCGTCTTAGAGTAATTCCGAAGACCGCTAAACTGATAGGGCGCTAGTGCTGGGCAAGGCCGATGGCGGCCCATGTTGAACGATTTTGTAGACCCACAGCATATACGATGCACATTTTGCCTCTGCCGGACGTCGATTAAACGTGCCAATTTGGGGAATTTCGGCTAACAAACTGGAGTGAAGCCTATTCCAAGGGCTTCACCGACCGTAGTAAACGATTGGGTTGAAGCCCCAATTTCTGGTAAGGACAGACAGTTGTACAGGTGTATCAGTGTGAGTTAGCTGCCAGAAATTGGGCAAGAAGTTGTCGTGAATTGGTCGAGAAGTTGTCGAGAATTGAGCGAGAAGTTGTCCAGAATTCTCTAGTGTCTGCGAAAGTTGTCCTGCATTCGTACGCCTCCCGGACAACTTTTCGTCCGATTCTCGACAACTAGTTTTACCTGAGTTGAGTCGATTGTGGATGGTGGACTTGCTGCAGCCAATCGTCGTTGCCAGTTCACGGGTGGTGGCTTCCGGCTTCTCCTTGATACAGCGACGGACTTTGTCATCATCCACCGTAGAAGGCCTCCCGCTGTGCTCCCTCTCCTCAAGGCTCGTGTGGTCGCTCTCGAAACGATTGAACCAGCGGCTGACTGTGCGTTGGGACACTGCATCCTCCTTGCACGCTCTGGAGATGTTGGCGACCGCGGTGTCCGTGTCGTTGCCCAGCAGCCACACGTAGTACACCAACGCACGAATTCGACCCTGGTCTATTTTAGCTTGTACTGGTAGCTAGACTCGGCGACTGCGCCTTATATACCCCTAGCGTAGAATTTTGGAGAACCTTCTAGAAGGTTCTTACACTTGCCTGATATTATAACACTTCTAAGAAAAATTATAGAATTTTGAAAATTTTCAGACAGGAATTATTGGACGGCCTGGTAGTTGATCAAATTATCCCTTCCGACACGGCTCACTTGAACACAAGTTTGCGAGACTTGGTTATTACGGGTGCGTCGTGCATTTCCTCTAGATACATTCTTCTGTCTTCTAATCTGATTGCAGCGATTGCACATGATCATTGACATTCTGCAGAAGACGTCGGGTGAGGGTAGAAATGGAAACAGTTGGACATTTTCTCCTCTAGCAGCACTTCTCGTGACAACCATGTCATAAACAGAAACAAACAACCGATGCTTGAGAAGCGGCTGATTTTCGATCGTTCTCATAATCGGAATCCGAGATTTATTCGCCTTCCGTGACCAGCAAATCGTCTTCTTCATCGCCCACTCAACTGCTGTCTTTAGGTCATCGTCCATTTTGTTAGCGCATTGTCTGTTTTGACAGTAGCGCACTTCAAGGGATAATTCCCACAGTGTTAGGTAGAATTAAAATTCAGGATTCTAAGTCAACCGATGCTTGAGAAGCCAGCGTGTCTACGAATTCTTAATAAAAACTAACCGAAAGGCGTCGCTTTGGCTGGGTTTTCTCTCTCTAAACGGATGGCTCCGGCCTGCAAAAGATGAATGCCAACATCTTAAACTTCATGCGGAGATCACCCAACAATTCCCTAAAGTTGGAATTGAGACTGGCGAGATACGCTACCCACTCGAGGCACACCACCGGAATCAGTGGAGCATACTAACATCATTGGTTTTCTTAGGAACTTTAACGCTCTGAGATTTGGCTCACGATGCGGCGAGGAGTGGCCATTGTTGATAAGCATGGGTACCTTGGCTTGGGAATTTTAATCAACAAACATTGTCGATTAATACCAATCAATAATATCGATTTTTTGCGTGTTGCACAAACTGCCGCAACGAGTGTTGTTTGTTGATGGCTCTAAGTCCCTTGTTTGGGAAATTCTTCTCATCATGCAAAATCGAATATTTATGATCAATAATATCGATTTTTCACCTGTTGCGCAAAATGCGGCAATGAGTGGTACTTTTTATGGTTGTGGGTAACAAGTTTCAGAAAATGTAGGCATACGACAATATCGTCTGTTGGAGGTTTCATCTCTCCAAACTGGAAATCGTTGAGCGAAATTCAACTCTGAAAGGGAAGCTTCGGGAAAAATACATGAAATTTTCGAAAATTTAACTTCCTGGCAAGAAGAGAGATTTGGCATTGCCATTTTAAATTCGAAAAAAAGTTTTAAACATATCTTGAAGAATCTTAAAAAATGATTTGGCTTAAATATGTAGCCAGATGTATCAAAAAAGCTGGTAAACGAAGTGAAATAACTAAAAATACGATTTGGCGTTCAATCAGAAACCAACTATTCAGAAGTAGTGACGAACGAGGGGCTGGATTTTACGAGCTTCTCCTTTAAACTTATCAAAGCGAAATCAAGCATGATATGGAATGGAGCGTTGCGTTCACCTAGCTTGACCTATGCTAAATCCCTTATTACAGCTTTCAGAAATTGCTTAATGTTTCCGTTTCGGGCTTGATTTCGTTTTGATAAGTTAAGCGGAGAAGCTTGTAAAATTCAATCCCTCGTCTGTCACTACTTCTCGATAGTTGGTCTATGATTGACTGCGAAATCGTATTTTTAGTTATTCCACTTCATTTCCCAGCTTTTTTTACATCAGGCTATTTTACGCCAAATCATATTTCAAGATAATACAAGATATGTTTGAAGCTTTTTTGACTTTCAAACGGCAATGCCAAATCTCTATTTTGCCAGTAAGCAAAATTTTCTGCTCTCTGTGAAGGTAGGCAAAATTTGGCAGAAAACAGAAAAAAGCGTTAACCTCGACTTCAGGCAAATTTACTTCAGAGAAGAGTTGCCGAACTCATACACAGTAAACGCACAGGTTTAGAAAACATCACCCGCATTCTCTGCAGTTCCCTATGGTAAACTCTTTTGTCTTGCTATGGTGGTTACACCCGCTGGGGTAGTGTAGTGTCAGGAGGCGCTGATGTTCCCTCGATACAGTTGGGTTCGATCCTCGCCCAGAGTCAACCAGATCTACTAGACTCACGAAGTTTTCGAGTTGCTACTAAATTCATATAAGGAGATGAAGGATCGGACCGGGAAGTAGGCTGACCCCCGCATACCACAGCATAGGCCTGAAAAGCATCCAAGCCTCTATGAAATAGACGTCGAATGCGCTTCGCATCGCAGTAGCGATTGGGGAAGCCCAGCCTTCATCTTTATCTCCTAGTGACTACCCTTACCCAGAGGTTCACCGTTGATGATAATCTTAGAAAGTATGCCATACGGCATGAACGCGAAAACTCTATTTTTTTAGATAATAACAATTATACGCTATCGATACTACTTAACGCCCGCTATTCATACCCGCGTTGGCGCGGCGCTCGAGTATGAATACTTTCTACGCGTGGGCAGAAACTAAAAATTTTCCTCTTTGGTAGGGAGGGGGGCGGGGGAAGTTTTGCACGAACTGTGCCACATCGATGGTAGTCGGAAGGAGCAAGATCTGGGCTATATGGAGGAAGAGGAAGAACTTCCCAGCCCAGGTCCAGCAGTTTCTGTCGGGTTATCCGAGATACGTGAGGCCGAGCATTGTCGTGAAGAAGACGAACACTGGACCTGGACCTGGCTGGGTAGTTCCTCCTCATTTAGCCCAGATCTTGCTCCTTCCGACTACCATCTTTCCCGCTCGATGCAGCACTTCCTGGATGGAAAACAGTTAACTAACGATGACAAAGTCAAAATGGCCTTAGAAGAATACTTCGACTCGAAACCGCCAGAGTTCTACAAGGATTCCATGATCTGCCCAATAGGATCCTTGTGATGAAAATTATTTTGTTGGGGGATCCTTGTTTGTTTTTGAAATAATTTTTTTTATTCCAAGTCGTAAAAAGTCCGAAAACTTTTGCATCAACCTAATATGTACTCCTTGCACATACATATGTATTGAGCTTCTCATCAAGTAATCGAGTGTGACTGTCTCAAGAAAAAGGAGCTTGGAAGAGCTTACAAATTGAGTTATATTCTGCCTCTCTCGGGAGTCTAGAACTCTTCTTCTGGCCAACTGTTGGCTTTCGGATATTGTGCAAAAGTACCATTTATCCCGGTGGAATGTGTCAAAAGTTTATTGCTGTAAAAATCCTAGATGCTGTACGCTGAACACTATTCTTTGAATTTTGAAAAAAATCTTTTTTTTTGTTTTTCGCCCATTTTCGATTTTTTTTCTGTTTTATGATCTGTTTCCAGAATATTTTTTCCCGCACATCCCTGATTGGCATCACAGTTCTAGGAATTCAACAGCTTCTTCCCTGCAAGGCGTTTGAAACTCAATAGAGCACGAGGAATGGGCAGTGGAGTGACGTCGAGATTTAAAGAAACGAAGGTGGATCCAGCTCAACATGTGAACGAAAAAGCTCTCGTATTGCTTTTGGGAGCTGAATGAGAGATTTTCTCCGTTCTCCGTCTTGTTCTGGAGCGAACTAGCCTGAAGAATTTTGAGACGCAGGTTTTTTTGAGGCCTGATAGAAATTTAGAGACTACGCATGTATCACGGGTGTGGGACGTTTAGGCCGATGGGTTACTCAGAAAAATGAAAGGATATTACATGTAATATAAAAGGTATGAATTAATATGCATGTAATGTAAATTGGCCAATGTATATTCCTTGCTATTTATCTCGACCGATGTATGTTACATGTGATATATCGGTCCCTCGTTCGCAGGCCGAATGTTGCTCGTAATATGTTTTCGATTGCTGAAAACATAATACTTGTAACACAAGAGACGATCACAATATACTTGTAACAAATCTCGGCCAATGTAGGTTACATGTGAATTATCTCTACTCAAGTAAATTACACGTAGTATAGGAGTAACATAATTCAAATACCCTCAGCAACTGATGGTCCATGCTGAACACCTTCTCCACGACTGCACAGCATACGGGCCGTCGAATACCTTGGCGGTGACTGCAGATCAACTGAACTGATATTCGACCGGGTGGGCACTCGCACAAGTCGGGTAGTTGATGTCTCCCTCCTCGTGGTTCATTTTAATCGTGGGAAGGATTAGAGGGAGCGACATGCAATATTTCTGAAGCAAGCCAAAGCCCACAGCTTCAAGTATGAAGCTGTAGGCTCCAAGCTTGCTGCTCCAATTATGGAGCAGCAAGCTTCAAGCTCCTGGGATGCCTAAGAGCCTGAAGGCTGCTGATTCGTACATGAAGCAGCAACTTGGAACTTGCAGCTCCAACCCTTAAGCATCGAGCCTCAACTTGCCTTTCTAATCAAGTTAAATGAAATATAAGTGTATGTTACGTGTCATATAAGTGTATGTTACATGCAATATAAGTGTAGGTTGAATGCGATATAAAGGTAAGCTACTTGAATGTCTCAAGTATCCTGCACTTTCTATTGCATGTTTCAACTTTTCTGAGCGTGTCCACCGTTGAATTTTTGTCTTGAGCAAATAAGTTCACGTCTTGAAGTCTTGAAGTAGACCCCATGTTTGGTCTTCTTGAAACCTGGGCATTGTTTTCGATCCTGTTTTTGCTTCTGTGCCTCACAGGTTGTTAGGGTGGAATATTTATTGGCCGACGTTTCGGCGATTTCGTCGTTTTCAAGGCCTTTATCCCACCAGTAGAGCACTCCTTCATCACTCGACGCCTCTTCTTCTTTAATCAATAAATAGTCCACCCTAACAACCTGTGAGGCACAGAAGCAAAAACAAGATCGAAAACAATGCCCAGGTTTCAAGAAGACCAAACATTTGTCCTGAGCTTTTTTGCATTTTCCTCCTTTCCAAGAGTTCTATGCACTGTTCTCGTTGTTTTTTGAGCGCGTCGGCGACGACGTATAATAAATCAATAAAATCATGCCCAGGTTGCGGGTGGAGACTTCGACAACATCCGTTCCGATAATGTGTCCCGAACAGGGATGAGCGGAGTTCCGCGTTTCGCGTTCCGAGACCCGCAGTTTCGCGCTTTTTTGGCATTTCGCGTTCGGCATTCCGAAAACCGCAGAAAACGCTGCGGAACGCGAAAATATCGGGTCATCTGGAACGTAAGAAAACATTAGACGATTTCTGAATTTCTTCGCGTTCCGAAACCGCATTTCCGCGAATTTTCAGCCGTTTCGCGCCCGATTTCCGAAACCCGAGAAAAAAATTTTCGTTCCGAAACCCGATTTCCGAAATTTCATATTTTATTTCGCTCATCCCTGGTCCCGAAACAGGACATGGATACCGCACCGAGATTCAGTGACAGACTTGCCTTGTTTAAAGTCGTGAACGTGCACACGAATGGTTGGTAATTTTTTGATGAGCCAATACTATAGAAAGGACAAATGAGGAGCCTTCAGATTTAGCCAGCTTGCGAATCAACTTATTCGCCTGGATACTTCCACAAAAAAAGCATTCCCACGCTACTTGACAACAGAGGCGAAACGAACACATTCGAATGTGACAGACTTTCGCGCTTACCATCCCAATATCGAATGTACTAAAAGGAAACGAAGAATTTAAGAAGAGGGGGTTTTCCTGCAACAAACTGCATTAGCATAGAAAATTAGTTGCAGGACTCTGAGAAGCGAAGAGATTCTCACCTTCTCTTGAAATAGGTCTGAACTAACTCCGTTGAACACATGAAGTATGGCTAAAATGGCCGCTTCACGATCGAAGCAGAGAAAACTAGGAAGAGGACGACCTGAAGATTTACTGTTTAAGACAGCCTAAATTCTCGATTCCACAAAAATTGTATCCTCACTTTTACGACTTTCTGACTCAGCCAATCGCAGGGCGTCGTCTGCTAGCAACTCAGAGTACTGTTGAGTAATCGCTCCACGCAAATCAAGCGGACAAATATCTGTTGGCTGGATGGGATCTGATGAATCAAAATCAAGCATAGTGTACTCCAGACATTTAAATTCAGTGTCACGAGACCTTCAGTAGTGACGTCTGGAACTGCGATACTTGAGTTGAGAGCTGGAGTTATATCCCACGGCAGGCGCGGAACGGGAAAGGAATCCAGAGTATCTCGCCAAAATGAGGGCAAGTCGAAGGAATGCTGGAATTAGCTTGCATGCTTTTAGTGGGCAACAAACCTAGGATTGGTCACAATAAGAAGGATAATTACCTGCCACTTTCGTAGCAAAAAGTTTTCGAGACTGTCATAGAGACAGCTATCTGGAAGGCGGTAGGTGGCTACCAATACGAAATAGTACATCTCTTCGTCAAATTCTCGTAGCGAATCTAAACACGAGTAGGATTTCGAACGACTCTCTGTTCAAACGATCTAGGGATCGGAGCGCGGGAGGAAGCACGTTGGAGCCGTCAAGCACAGGGCTCCGATCTCTGATCCACCGCTCCTACACGCTTCAGTGTCTTTACGGCGGACTTCGGTGCCTCCGCGTCAACACTCATTATCAGTACCCTCATCGCAGAACCACCGAAGCCCATTGCAGGGGCGGCGGTTCCGCATCTTTTTGTCGATCGGAGCCCTGCGGCTCGACGGGCTTTCGTCTGTGCTCCGATCCCGAGATCGTCTGAATGTGCAGAAATAAGGCAGCACTATGAGTGATAGGGTTTCCTACAGCTATTATACAGTGTAATCCACCATAAGTCGCACATCTACATACCAGTGAGAGGTGGTCGCTTCGACATCAATATGCATCAAATTATAAGCAATACGCTCGTCACCGGTTGAGCGGCAGCGGTTGTGCTGCCATGAGTTCTATGCATGTTGATCGGCATTCGACCGCTTCTCGTTGATATGTATATATTAGTTTAGGAATAAGTTCACAGGGTTTTCGTTTTTTTTCGTTGAGTTAAAACTAATTTAGCATTATTTAGCAATGAAAGTAAACTTTTCGAGGGATGATTTCTTGCTCTACATGCTTGTCATATACGCTTTCCCAAAAAATTGAGCTTCCATAGATTTTTACATTTTGAAATGGAGTAACTACGAGGTAAAAATCAGCCTTTCCAACAACTAGCTGTTATCAAAACTCACCAAAGCATTCGGGATATCTGGAACGTTTACAGAGAAAATGTCGTGAGCGGAAAGCATTCATCTAGCCCAGGTGAGCCGTGTGAATAGACCTATTCGACAGAAACGAGCCCACCGACGAGGCATAGGCACGCTGCTTCATAACAACGCCAGGCCTCGCTTTTCAAAAATCGTTGAAGCTGATACCAAGAAGCACGAGTGAGAGGTTCTTGAACTTCCACTAAGTCCTCTTGACCTTGTGCCAACGGATGATCACCTCTTGCGCGAAATTGGAAAGCAGCAAGTGTCGAATTCTCTGGCTTTCGCCTCATTGGTATTCTACAGACTTGATACTCGAATAATTCGAATATCCGAGAAATTGGTCAATTAGGGGATTCCTTTAATCGAATATTCGATTCATTCGGAAATTCAAATTTTGGGGTTACTTCGAATATACGGTCAATTTCAGTGCACCACAATCGAACTTGGCAATACGTATTCCGTTTACCTTTAAAATATGATTTTTCAAAGTATTATTCTGCAAATGAGGTAATATCTTCTTGTGCGTTTTTCTGAATTTTCGCGTGAAATCACGGGTCGAGCAACTAAGTGACTACTGTAGCGACTTAAAGGCATCGTACGCGCAGAAAACCTTATATCATTTTTTCATGTTTTTGTGTAGCTTGACACCTCTAGTGAATGAAAATGACGAAAGCGCCCATGAAAAACCTTCATTTGTAAAGAAAATTCAATTGGAACACATTGTAAATATGAATTTGAATTTGGCGCCAAAATCGTTTTTGAAGTTTTTCTTCGTTTGGAGGCCTCTTTACTGTCATTTTCATTATTTTTCTGCATGTGGGGCTTGTGCCGTAACTGTTTTTCATGGTGCTTGACGGTGAAATCAGCATTTTATGAAAAAGTGCTAGATGACTGGTGAGAACTGGTGGAGGATCCTCAACTTTGACCCCTTCCAACCTCATTACCCTACGCTTTTGACACGCCGAAATTTACTAGTGTGCTCTACCAGTCTCATCAATGAAATTGAGCCTGAAAAATGGAAAGTGATTTTCAGCGCGAACGATGCCTTTAAAGGCAGTGTTCACGATAAAAAATGTGTTTCAGTTTCCACTGGGAATGGGTAGTGAAGGGGCACACTGTAACGTTAACGTCGAAAGAACGCATGAAAACGAGCCAGGAAAAGCTCCAAAAGAGCTCGAAGTTGCCACTTCGAGCGCAAGGCAAACCATAAAAACGCAACACACGCCCACCGACGTGATTAAATGAATGCTCGAGATCGTGAGATGAGCGATGATTTCCAACCATGAGCCCCGTTCTTCCCTTCATTCTCAACTTCTCTCTTTACTCAGGTCAGCTCGCATACATCGGCTGCAAAAGACGGAAGTTACAAGCCTCCGATAACTCGTCCACCATGTTTCCTTAGCTCAAGTTTTGAGCGACCATAACCCCGTTCCCAGAAGGTCTTGTACGATTTTAGAGACATCATTGGAATCAGCATGTGGCCGTTTTCAAGATAGGCGAGAAAACAGAAAATCGATTTTTATCGTGAACACTGCCTTTAAAGGATTAGGTGTTCGATTGATTTGCCATTATAAGTTTTAGTTCCATGAGTGATTTGGCTTTAGTCGTCAGGAAAAGGTAAGATGCCCCTCGAAATCGGCTATCAATGATGGTAGCACAAATTTTCTCTCACATATGGTCGGATCATCAGCAATCTAGATTTGGTTCAGCCAAAAAAATTGTTGGCCCTCGATTACGATTTCCACCAAAAATTAAGCGGCCATGTTGATTTCAGGAACTCGCAGCCGACCCTACTTTTAGGCACAGGTCGGTTGATGGTGCCTATTATTATCAATCTTCACAGTAATTTTCGACCTTTTTTCAAAAACCGATTTAAGAAAAAGAAGAGGAATCACCCAATTTCTTCAACATCCTTGGAGTTCTCCGTGTGTTGCATATGAAAGCTTCAGAAAGTGCTTTGAGAAAACTTGCCGCGATACTGCCAGGGAAGTGCTGCGATACTCGACTGTGCCTCGATAGTACCGCGGCCGATCCGCAATTATTCGTGTGCCGAGATGATTCTGTTGCAGTGCCTTGAGCCTCGAAAACGCCGCGACTGTGCCCTGATAGCATCGCAACTGTTCCTTGTTAGAATCGCGCCGTTCCTGGGACTGTCGCACTGTCGTGGGTGGTAAAGCGTTATTGTCGCCGTTCCAATTGCCCAAATCTGAGGTACATCCCGTATCTCCTTGGTCTCGGTAACGGGGATACACCTTTTCCTCTATCAGACAGAGGACGTAACAGCCACAGGTGCGTAATTTAATTCGTAGGACCCGCCCAGTTGTAGTTTCATTCGAGTTCGCAGTAGGTGCTGATTTTGTAAAGGCACCCAGGACGATGGCGAAGCCGATACGGCATTGCCGCTGTGGATCAGCTCTAGTGCCGCTTCAGTGACTGTAGGAGCCGAAGCGGCACTATCCCAGCACTGTCCCGGCAATTTCTACCAGAGTGCTCGCCGTTGGCTGGAGACTTGTGGCCCACTCCTACTTTTAGCAGCCACTGCGACCCTCACGCGGTGTGCACCACAGCGTGATCCTGACCTCGACTTCGAGATGGCGAATATTCGAATAAAGCACTTTCCCGACTTTTCGAATGTACTCATTTATTCGGAAATTTTGAAACGCCTTATTCAAATATATTCATTCATTCGGGGTTTTCGAAACTGGTTTATTCGAATTTGTTCACTCGTTCAAGCCATTTACAAAGGATTATTTGAATTAATTATTAATTCCAAAATAAGGGTCGAATGCCCTTGTATTGTATTCTGTTTAAAGCCTAGAGACACATGGAACAGGATTAGGCTCACGCTGCAATGACCACAGAGGGGGCCGCACCCTCGGGCTAAGGGAATGGACGGGGCCGCAGCTTTAGGCACCGGGAAAGGAGGAGCCGCAGCCCACTAACCACCATGCAGAGATAATTTGGAAAAAAACATTTGGAAACTATCTTTAAATGCTAAAATAGGAGTACTTCATCAACAAAAGTACTGAAATTCGATGAATTCTTCATCGATTTGAAGATCACACTGACGATCCACATACACAAATTCCCAAGCCGGGGGGGAGGGGGCCGCACCTCTCATGATCCGATCACAGCGTCATGCCTTACCCTGAGATTAAGCCCGATGATTCACGGCGTCCGATTTCCAAAATTGAAATGATCGTTTCCGTTTTCCCGATTCCGATTTGCGAAATTTTCAAAAAAAAATTCCGCTAGTCCATGGGTCGCACCCTCAACATATGTTGAATCTTCATACTCGGCAAACTGGCTTAAGATCCGCACGCTATGGCCAACCCCCGTCTACATCCGAAGTTTCAAACAAGGTATGGTCGGAGTGACATTCCTTGTTGGATTGACGTAAACCCGAATCGACTGGTTCTCGCTAGTCAACGTGGAATCGTTCGCCGGATCGGTATTTCTGCAGAAGACATTAGGGGTGCGCACCGAATACATAGACACGCACAGGCGCAAGCTGCTCGAGTATACACCCATACCAGGGCTGTGCGTTATAACGTTAACGTGTTAACGCAGTAACGGGTTGACGCGGTTTTTTCTCGAAAATTAACGACTAACGCTTAACGAAAAAGTCTTGAAATCACGTTAGTCTATAATTCGTTAATTGTCGTAGAATTATGGCACCAGGGTACTGCACGAGGTGCGGGTCGGCCAGTTTTGCTCAGACCCCCACTCCAACTCCAATTTCGCTCAGAACCCCTCCCAAGGAGCGTGAGAAGGTCAAGTTTTGACCGTGTTCTACCCATCCCCATCCCCACCTAGAGCTGATGTGCTGAAACAGTGTTTATCTAGCAGGTATGCCTCTAGAGTTTGATTGCAGATAAACTACTCTTGTCGTATTAAATTAGTGAAGCTAGTGCTATGCGAAAAAAGTGCGGATGTTTGCAAGGACGGAGAGCGCCCATCGCGTTTATGTAGAGAGGAGTTTAAAGTGCAAAAGTGTATGTATAATGCAGTGCAGCAAATTTCTTACATGTACTTATCAACGAGAAGCGGTCGGCAGAAGATCAATATGCATGTATTCCTATGCCAAACGCTCGCCACCTGTTGAGCGAGAGCGGTTGTGCTGCCATGAGTTTCAAGCACATCGATCCTCGGCTAACCGCTTCTCATTGGTAATTAGATGAGCAACTTTTGGTGGAATACGCTATAACAAGCGTCGTTGATTTACCCTGCATACGAAATTTCACCGTCTGAGATATACGTTGAAGGGCGCTACACTGTACTGGTAAACGAAGAAAAGAACGTGCGTCCTTGAAAAAAGCAGGTTTTTAAATGGTTGTAAGTTAAGTAGTAAATGAGTTATCTGGAAAAATCTTGGCTATGAGAAACTAGACTTTATACTCTACCGTCTGCAACCTTTTGCAAATCTGAAGAGTGCCTTTGGAGAACATTTACCTGTTGTGAGTTCTTCCTTAAAATGCACTGTGGGTCCACATCTAACAAACTCAGTACTTAGAAGACGCGAATATTGACGCAGAACCCACACCAGGAAAATTTTCGCGAAGGGCACACTTCAGAGGTGCCGTAGGCTCCAAACGGAAGGGTACAGAACGTAGTTTCCTAAAGTTAGAATTTTTTCCAGGTACCTCGTTTAAAACTTAAGTTACTGCAGTTTTAAAGCCCTAGTTTAGATTCGTGAACTTGGATGATTTTTGTCTTTTTCCTCTATCAGCGAAGCGGTCTTAGGCGCTCATTTTAGACGCTGAACTTCAGCATAGAATAAATCGGTCACGCTGGACTCAAATTTGCTACTCCCGTGACTCTTAGTTTTAAAAATTGCCGACTTCCGACGGGACCACACCTAAGAGAGGTGTTAGCCCTTATAATGTAGCGGTGTTCTGCTTCAATCTCAAACGAGGAAAGTGTTTGTACAGGGTAAATCCACCTCGCTCAACTTATATACCAACTCTACCAACTCATAGAAATCTTTCGCAGAAATCATTCAGCATTTAGTAGGCAAATTGCTTTAGGCACTTCACATTGAGGATTTATATGTTTTGTCTATCATTTTGAGAACACCTTCACGATGACTTCACCCTAAGCTTCTTAATTGAACTCCGTCACTCACAACTCAGTTCGAACAGCATTTCAGTCAAATCGCAATGCATAGTTGAATGCCATGTGAAAGACTGCTCCGGCCGGTTTTCATTCACATACACAATTGTCCATTCGGTCTCCCTCCGAAGGTCAGACATCTCCGGAGCCCTTCATCCCCTCCGGAGCTCAGACCCCTTGTGGGGCCCTATACTGCGCCGAACTCTGTATGGCACTGATTGATATGGGAGATATGATAATTTATTGATTTTTGACGTGGTAATGTTTTTTTTATGGTTTAACGAAATGCAAAATTAACGTGTTAACGCATCAACGGGTTAACGCGGTTTTTTTCCGAAAATTAACGATTAACGCTTAACGAAAAAAATAATTTTCATTAACGCACACCCTGACCCATACGTCGAACAAATCTGAGTCAACTGTATGTTATCTCTCAGGAAGTAGTATTGCAACAACCATCCCAGTAAGGATGTTGATCGAAGTCACAGCGCGGGAGCAGTTCAGCTGGCACACGTAGTGCGTGCGGCGGAAAACCGCTGTGCGCACGCCGTCGTTGGGGCGCGTTAACCGAGCGCCAACATTTTTCCAGAGGGTAAACGCGCTCCGACGACAACGTGCAAGCGGCGGTTTTGTCCCGCGCGCGTCACGTGTGCCACCCGAACTGCTCCCGCGCTGCGACTTCGATAAACATCTTAACCAGGGGTGTGCGGAAATTTTTAAAAAAAAATTAGATAACAGAAAAACGAGTTTGTAAGAAAACAGGGAACAAAACCAGAACTTTTATAGATTCCTACTAGCCTGTATTTCCTTTTTTTGTTCATTCCGGTTAGCTGTTGTATCGACAATCAATCGGCGCAGAAGCAGGGACGCAAGGGAATCACTCCCGTCTCCCTCGCCACCCTCTGCCTTTCGCTGTACTATCTGCTCGCAGCGCATGCAGCTAGCGAATGGCCTCGCCCTCACCCTTCTTAAGGCCTAGTGCATACTTCCTTCGCGGTTTACGAACTAGTACAACCTGCGGCGCTCAGCACAGCAGTCGGTCGCGCCTAGCACCGACAGCCGTCGGGCGAGGGGAATCTAGTACGAGCTGCCATGCGCGACGGTGTCGTGCCTGTGTCGCGGCCAATCTACACTTTTCCACAATGTGCGCGCTGTTTAGCGCCAGCTGGACGGTGTGTCGTGTCGTCGTGCACTGCACTGCGACACCACGACACAGTCGATAGACGTCCATCAAGGGAGGCAACAAATTGTTTGTATTAAGATCTTTCGAGTGATCAATGGCTTCGAAAATGGCTATTTTCGCCCTAGACTTTTTTCATGATGACTTTCATTTTTCCATTTTTTACGATGATTTTCCAGCGCAGTGCATTATTTCGCGCTAGCCTAAATGATGTTAGCTTTGGAGGTCCTGGAAAAGACGCTTCAGTTAAATAAGAAAAATCAAGAAAAAAAGAGAAGCATTCCTCATTTTTTTTGAAAACATTTTGTTGTTATGTTACGTTACAGATATATTGTAATAAGCAATTTTTAAATTTTTCACTTTAACAGAACGATTTACGCCTTTAATGATAATTATAAGAATATTGCTTTAACAAGTAAGCATTGCATTTTTGCTTTACATCAAGCGTTTCATGTGCATGTGAGGTTCAATAATTTACAGATTTATGGAGCATGCAAGCGGCTAAAGGTTCGGAAATGATAACCGAAGTCCTAAGATTCAAACGATATTTTTTCGGTAAATCCTCGATTCGTTTAACTTTGATGAATTCCGTTATGTACGCCTTACCCTAACTAGTTTTGCTCCAACGTTTGAATAATAGAAACAATGCAATACTTCGAATCTTCCTAAAATGAACTTGGTAAAAATGTCATCAAAAGTATAGAATTGTTCGTGAAACTTGGGCAATAGCATGAAAACGAACAGATAAATCAAATTTTTGCATTGGATCACGAAAAAATCATAATGAAAAAAATCAAAAATCATATGCAAAAGTTCTGGCCGATTCCGGTCCGTATATTGGCGTGTGAAACGGGACGTAATGTTGCGTCAACCCTATTCACCATCAGCTCATCCCGTCGTCGAGCACTCGGGGCGCGGAGCCGCCGTCACACCCGCGACGGAGTATGCACTAGGCCTAAGGCGAGGCGTTCCGCTGTATAGGATTCATTGTCATATCTGGTTGGTTTGAAGTGATTACTCTCCCAACAAACATCTAAAACCACCAGTCGACGTGATTAAAGGCCAAAATGGCCAGAAAACAGAAAATCGAGTTTGTAAGAAAACGGAAAACAGAAAGGCTAGAAGGGCCAAAAACACAAAATTTTCAAGAAAAAATTTGCATTCGAACTTTTTTCATGTGAAAAGTGAGTGCAATTCGGGACACCCTTATTATACCTGTAATATTATATCTATGAAACTGCACAAATGACCAATAAGACCTCACTCTGAGAGTTTTAGCCGAGAAATAGCCCACAAGGGCCTAGAACGGCTCCTGATGTGCTATTTCTTGATTATTTATCAGATATTACGCGGCTGTGATCATGTTGAAATAGCCAAGCAATTACCTAGAAATAGCGAAACCGCAACACCGATTATGCAGTCGGCAAGGATCGCACTGTTCCTTACTGAAGGTTGGCTCTAGCTCGGTGCACGTACAGGCTATAAAACGGCGAAATTCACATGGTTCCTACGCGTGCTGGTGCGGAGGTTAGAGACAGTGAGAGAGCGCAGGGCAGACGGAGGCCCAGGCGTCGCGCTCGAATGATGTGAATTTCGACGTTTTACAAAGGGTACGTCAAAAATAATGGCACCAAGTTTGCGTTAACCTTCGCTAGAGGTCGCAAAATATCTGCGATCCGCGAGAACTCTTATCTAGAGCACAGTACCGGTCGCCGAGCACAAGTTATTTTTCCTATATGAATAGTAGCTTTATGGTGACGATGCTGCAGTTTATTAAAGGCAACGTAGGCACGAAGACCGCTTTTTAATTTTGCCGCTTTGTGTAGTTAAGTCCCCATAGTTGAGGAGTATAGCGAAAGCGCCCCACCTAACGCTCGCATTTGTGACAGAAAACGGTTTTAGAAAAAGGGGCGAAGGTGAGGCGCTTGTTTCGTGGCGACAGTATACTATCAACCACTTTACTGTTACGATTCGGATCATAGACCCGTCAACAGGCGACTGTAAATCAATTATATAGCAAAAGCTTATACATGTTAACACCACTTGCTTCGCTTAGAGGCAGTGTTCACGATGATTTTCGTTCCCGAGTTTTCCACTCGAAACAATGCGTTCGCAACCAAATGTTACAAAATTTCGAAGAAACGGCTTGAAACGCCCTGAAACGTCTTATTTCAGTGACATTATTCTCTGACCTGTACTAGTTGTCCGACTGGATGAACGTGTTCACAGTGGTTGTCACCGGTAAAAAATGGGGCTAATCAAATTGGAAGAATAGCCTAGGCGAAACAGTATTAGTTAGGGTCCGAAGGAAAGGACGGACCAGTAGAGAGTACACTTTTTATATTTTCTAATTTTTTTCGAATATTCGACTCTTCGAATGATTCGGGATTTTGAACTTTCCGAATATTCGACTTTTCGAATAATTCGGGCTTTTGAACTTTTCGAATATTCGACTTTTCGAATATTTCGGAATTTAGAACTTTTCGAATATCCGACTTTTCGAGTAAAAGTTTACTTTTTCAATCGACTGCCGAATAATTTTTCGAATTTTTTCATTCGACTTTTCGAATAATTCGTGATTTTGAACTTTTCGAATAATCAACATTTCGAATAATTTGGGATTTTGAACTTTCCGAATATCCGACTTTTCGAATAAAAAGTTGACTTTTTCAATAGACTGTCGAATGATTTTTCGAATTTTTTCATTCGAATTTTCAAGTAAGTAAAAAAAAATTAGTCATTCCCACTAATTTCCAGAAAAAAAGGTAAATTACTTCGGCTAGCATATTCTACCTTTCTTTTGTGATCAAACTAAACTGTCCAATAGGGAAGCAAACAAACTATTCACGAGACGGTTGGCTATATCAGAAAAATATACGAATTAGTACGTGTATGCGACAAATAATGCAAATAGCTGCTTCTCATCATTTAATTCCGATAGGAAGTAAGAACAAAACAATAGGTCGGGCACAGGTCTCACAAATAGATTACTGAAATCCACCGCCGCCGCTGTCTTTGGCATCTTTCACAGTCCTAACCGCAACGCGGGACGCGCGTGACGCGCGGTGGACTATGAAAGTTCTCTCCGCGCAGCAGGGTCACGCGGGGTGGCGTAATTTCTCAACGGAGGGTGAGGGGATCGCAAAATTTTTAGCCCGAAAATGAAGGTTTGGGGAATTACGAAAATTTCGGGCCAAAAATGGAAACTTCTTGAAGTGATTGGAGATAGGGATAAACGGTTACTGAACACCATAAGGTGAAGCCTGGCTTACTGGTATGAGTCCGGGTGGAGGAAGCAGCGAAGCAGTCATGGCACAATATAACAGTGATAACGAGATTTTGACATGATAAAGCTGATAAATCGACTGGAGTGTTGTAGACTGACTGATCTGCGGTACAACTATTTATTTAGGAGATTCACTTATCCGTACCACTCTACAACAACAAAATGAGCTCCTATAACTAAACGAGCCGCATTACTGGTGAGAACTGGTGGAGGATCCTCAACTTTGACCCCTTCCAACCTCATTACCCTACGCTTTTGAGACGCCGAAATTTACTAGTGTGCTCTACCAGTCTCATCAATGAAATTGAGCCTGAAAAATGGAAAGTGATTTTCAGCGCGAACGATGCCTTTGAAGGCTGTGTTCACGATAAAAATACGTGTTTCAGTTTTCGCTGGGAATGGGTAGTGGAGTGGCACATTGTAACGCTAACGTCAAAAGAACACATGAAAACGAGCCAGGAGGAGCCCCAAAAGAGCCCGAAGTTGCCACTAGCCATAAAGGCAAACCATAAAAACGCAACACACGCCCACCGACGTGATTAAATGAATGCTCGAGATCGTGAGATGAGCGATGATTTCCAACCATGAGCCCCGTTCTTCCCTTCATTCTCAACTTCTCTCTTTACTCAGGTCAGCTCGCATACATCGGCTGCAAAAGACGGAAGTTACAAGCCTCCGATAACTCGTCCACCATGTTTCCTTAGCTCAAGTTTTGAGCGACCATAACCCCGTTCCCAGAAGGTCTTGTACGATTTTAGAGACATCATTGGAATCAGCATGTGGCCGTTTTCAAGATAGGCGAGAGAACAGAAAATCGACTTTTATCGTGAACACTGCCTTTAAAGGATTAGGTGTTCGATTGATTTGCCATTATAAGTTTTAGTTCCATGAGTGATTTGGCTTTAGTCGTCAGGAAAGGGTAAGATGCCCCTCGAAATCGGCTATCAATGATGGTAGCACAAATTTTCTCTCACATATGGTCGGATCATCAGCAATCTAGATTTGGTTCAGCCAAAAAAATTGTTGGCCCTCGATTACGATTTCCACCAAAAATTAAGCGGCCATGTTGATTTCAGGAACTCGCAGCCGACCCTACTTTTAGGCACAGGTCGGTTGATGGTGCCTATTATTATCAATCTTCACAGTAATTTTCGACCTTTTTCAAAACCGATTTAAGAAAAAGAAGAGGAATCACCCAATTTCTTCAACATCCTTGGAGTTCTCCGTGTGTTGCATATGAAAGCTTCAGAAAGTGCTTTGAGAAAACTTGCCGCGATACTGCCAGGGAAGTACCGCGATACTCGACTGTGCCTCGATAGTACCGCGGCCGATCCGCAATTATTCGTGTGCCGAGATGATTCTGTTGCAGTGCCTTGAGCCTCGAAAACGCCGCGACTGTGCCCTGATAGCATCGCAACTGTTCCTTGTTAGAATCGCGCCGTTCCTGGGACTGTCGCACTGTCGTGGGTGGTAAAGCGTTATTGTCGCCGTTCCAGTTGCCCAAATCTGAGGTACATCCCGTATCTCCTTGGTCTCGGTAACGGGGATACACCTTTTCCTCTATCAGACAGAGGACGTAACAGCCACAGGTGCGTAATTTAATTCGTAGGACCCGCCCAGTTGTAGTTTCATTCGAGTTCGCAGTAGGTGCTGATTTTGTAAAGGCACCCAGGACGATGGCGAAGCCGATACGGCATTGCCGCTGTGGATCAGCTCTAGTGCCGCTTCAGTGACTGTAGGAGCCGAAGCGGCACTATCCCAGCACTGTCCCGGCAATTTCTACCAGAGTGCTCGCCGTTGGCTGGAGACTTGTGGCCCACTCCCACTTTTTAGCAGCCACTGCGACCCTCACGCGGTGTGCACCACAGCGTGATCCTGACCTCGACTTCGAGATGGCGAATATTCGAATAAAGCACTTTCCCGACTTTTCGAATGTACTCATTTATTCGGAAATTTTGAAACGCCTTATTCAAATATATTCATTCATTCGGGGTTTTCGAAACTGGTTTATTCGAATTTGTTCACTCGTTCAAGCCATTTACAAAGGATTATTTGAATTAATTATTAATTCCAAAATAAGGGTCGAATGCCCATGTATTGTATTCTGTTTAAAGCCTAGAGACACATGGAACAGGATTAGGCTCACGCTGCAATGACCACAGAGGGGGCCGCACCCTCGGGCTAAGGGAATGGACGGGGCCGCAGCTTTAGGCACCGGGAAAGGAGGGAGCCGCAGCCCACTAACCACCATGCAGAGATAATTTGGAAAAAAACATTTGAAACTATCTTTAAATGCTAAAATAGGAGTACTTCATCAACAAAAGTACTGAAATTCGATGAATTCTTCATCGATTTGAAGATCACACTGACGATCCACATACACAAATTCCCAAGCCGGGGGGGAGGGGGCCGCACCTCTCATGATCCGATCACAGCGTCATGCCTTACCCTGAGATTAAGCCCGATGATTCACGGCGTCCGATTTCCAAAATTGAAATGATCGTTTCCGTTTTCCCGATTCCGATTTGCGAAATTTTCAAAAAAAAATTCCGCTAGTCCATGGGTCGCACCCTCAACATATGTTGAATCTTCATACTCGGCAAACTGGCTTAAGATCCGCACGCTATGGCCAACCCCCGTCTACATCCGAAGTTTCAAACAAGGTATGGTCGGAGTGACATTCCTTGTTGGATTGACGTAAACCCGAATCGACTGGTTCTCGCTAGTCAACGTGGAATCGTTCGCCGGATCGGTATTTCTGCAGAAGACATTAGGGGTGCGCACCGAATACATAGACACGCACAGGCGCAAGCTGCTCGAGTATACACCCATACCAGGGCTGTGCGTTATAACGTTAACGTGTTAACGCATTAACGGGTTAACGCGGTTTTTTCTCGAAAAATAACGATTAACGCTTAACGAAAAAGTCTTGAAATCACGTTAACTTATAATTCGTTAATTGTCTTGGAATTATGGCACCAGGGTACTGCACGAGGTGCGGGTCGGCCAGTTTTGCTCAGACCCCTACTCAGACTCCAATTTCGCTCAGAACCCCTCCCAAGGAGCGTGAGAAGGTCAAGTTTTGACCGTGTTCTACCCATCCCCATCCCCACCTAGAGCTGATGTGTTCAAACAGTGTTTATCTAGCAGGTTTGACTCTAGTGTTTGATTGCAGTTAAACTGTACTCTTGTCGTATTAAACTAGTGAAGCTAGTGCTATGCGAAAAAAGTGCGGATGTTTGCAAGGACGGAGAGCGCCCATCGCGTTTATGTAGAGAGGAGTTTAAAGTGCAAAAGTGTATGTATAGTGCAGTGCAGCAAATTTCTTACATGTACTTATCAACGAGAAGCGGTCGGCAGAAGATCAATATGCATGTATTCCTATGCGAAACGCTAGCCACCGGTTGAGCGAAAGCGGTTGTGCTGCCATGAGTTTCAAGCACATCGATCCTCGACTAACCGCTTCTCATTGGTAATTAGATGTGCATCTTTTGGTGGAATACCCTATAACAAGCGTCGTTGATTTACCCTGCATACGAAATTTCACCGTCTCAGATCTACGCTGAAGGGCGCTACACTGTACTGGTAAACGAAGAAAAGAACGTGCGTCCTTGAAAAAAGCAGGTTTCTAAATGGTTGTAAGTTAAGTAGTAAATGAGTTATCTGGAAAAATCTTGGCTATGAGAAACTAGACTTTATACTCTACCGTCTGCAGCCTTCTGCAAAGCTGAAGAGTGCCTTTGGAGAACATTTACCTGTTGTGAGTTCTTCCCTAAAATGCACTGTGGCTCCACGTCTAACAAAGTCAGTACTGAGAAGACGCGAATATTGACGCAGAACCCACACCAGGAAAATTTTCGCGAAGGGCACACTCCAGAGGCGCCGTAGGCTCCAAACGGAAGGGTACAGACCGTAGTTTCCTAAAGTTAGATTTTTTTCAGGTACCTCATTTAAAACTTAAGTTACTGCAGTTTTAAAGCCCTAGTTTAGATTCGTGAACTTGGATGTTTTTTGTCTTGTTCCTCTATCAGCGAAGCGGTTTTAGGCGTTCATTTTAGATTCTGAACTTCAGCATAGAATAAATCGGTCACGCTGGACTCAAATTTGCTACTCCCGTGACTTTTAGTTTTAAAAATTGCCGACTTCCGACGGGACCACACCTGAGAGAGGTGTTAGCCCTTATAATGTAGCGGTGTTCTGCTTCAATCTCAAACGAGGAAAGTGTTTGTACAGGGTAAATCCACCTCGCTCAACTCATATACCAACTCTACTAACTCATAGAAATCTTTCGCAGAAATCATTCAGCATTTAGTAGGCAAATTGCTTTAGGCACTTCACATTGAGGATTTATATGTCTTGTCTATCATTTTGAGAACACCTTCACGATGACTTCACCCTAAGCTTCTAAATTGAACTCCGTCACTCACAACTCAGTTCAAACAGCATTTCAGTCAAATCGCAATGAATGTGTCATGAATGCCATGTGAAAGACTGCTCCGGGCGGTTTTCACTCACATACACAGTTGTCCATTCGGTCTCCCTCCGAAGGTCAGACATCTCCGGAGCCCTTCATCCCCTCCGAAGCTCAGACCGCTTGTGGGGCCCTATACTGCGCCGAACTCTGTATGGCGCTGATTGATATGGGAAATCTGATAATTTATTGATTTTTGACGTGGTAATGTTTTTAATGATTTAACGAAATGCAAAATTAACGTGTTAACGCATCAACGGGTTAACGCGGTTTTTTTCCGAAAATTAACGATTAACGCTTAACGAAAAAAATAATTTTCATTAACGCACACCCCTGACCCATACGTCGAACAAATCTGAGTCAACTGTATGTTATCTCTCAGGAAGTAGTATTGCAACAACCATCCCAGTAAGGATGTTGATCGAAGTCACAGCGCGGGAGCAGTTCAGCTGGCACACGTAGTGCGTGCGGCGGAAAACCGCTGTGCGCACGCCGTCGTTGGGGCGCGTTAACCGAGCGCCAACATTTTTCCAGAGGGTAAACGCGCTCCGACGACAACGTGCAAGCGGCGGTTTTGTCCCGCGCGCGTCACGTGTGCCACCCGAACTGCTCCCGCGCTGCGACTTCGATAAACATCTTAACCAGGGGTGTGCGGAAATTTTAAAAAAAAATTAGATAACAGAAAAACGAGTTTGTAAGAAAACAGGGAACAGAACCAGAACTTTTATAGATTCCTACTAGCCTGTATTTCCTTTTGTTCATTCGGTTAGCTGTTGTTTCGTCGATCAATCGGCGCAGAAGCAGGGACGCAAGGGAATCACTCTCGTCTCCCTCGCCACCCTATGCCTTTCGCTGTACTATCTCCTCGCAGCGCATGCTGCTACCGAATGGCCTCGCCCTCACCCTTCTTAAGGCCTAGTGCATACTTCCTTCGCGGTTTACGAACTAGTACAACCCGCCGCGCTCAGCTCAGCAATCGATCGCGCCTAGCACCGACAGCCGTCGCGCGAGGCGAATCTAGTACGAGCTGCCATGCGCGACGGTGTCGTGCCTGTGTCGCGGCCAATCTACACTTTTCCACAATGTGCGCGCTGTTTAGCGCCAGCTGGACGGTGTGTCGTGTCGTCGTGCACTGCACTGCGACACCACGACACAGTCGATAGACGTCCATCAAGGGAGGCAACAAATTGTTTGTATTAAGATCTTTCGAGTGATCAATGGCTTCGAAAATGGCTATTTTCGCCCTAGACTTTTTTCATGATGGCTTTCATTTTTCCATTTTTTACGATGATTTTCCAGCGCAGTGCATTATTTCGCGCTAGCCTAAATGATGTTAGCTTTGGAGGTCCTGGAAAAGACGCTTCAGTTAAATAAGAAAAATCAAGAAAAAAAGAGAAGCATTCCTCATTTTTTTTTGAAAACATTTTGTTGTTATGTTACGTTACAGATATATTGTAATAAGCAATTTTCAAATTTTTCACTTTAACAGAACGATTTACGCCTTTAATGATATTGCTTTAACAAGTAAGCATTGCATTTTTGCTTTACATCAAGCGTTTCATGTGCATGTGAGGTTCAATAATTTACAGATTTATGGAGCACGCAAGCGGCTAAAGGTTCGGAAATGATAACCGAAGTCCTAAGATTCAAACGATATTTTTTCGGTAAATCCTCGATTCGTTTAACTTTGATGAATTCCGTTATGTACGCCTTACCCTAACTAGTTTTGCTCCAACGTTTGAATAATAGAAACAATGCAATACTTCGAATCTTCCTAAAATGAACTTGGTAAAAATGTCATCAAAAGTATAGAATTGTTCGTGAAACTTGGGCAATAGCATGAAAAACGAACAGATAAATCAAATTTTTGCATTGGATCACGAAAAATCATAATGAAAAAATCAAAATCATATGCAAAAGTTCTGGCCGATTCCGGTCCGTATATTGGCGTGTGAAACGGGACGTAATGTTGCGTCAACCCTATTCACCATCAGCTCATCCCGTCGTCGAGCACTCGGGGCGCGGAGCCGCCGTCACACCCGCGACGGAGTATGCACTAGGCCTAAGGCGAGGCGTTCCGCTGTATAGGATTCATTGTCATATCTGGTTGGTTTGAAGTGATTACTCTCCCAACAAACATCTAAAACCACCAGTCGACGTGATTAAAGGCCAAAATGGCCAGAAAACAGAAAATCGAGTTTGTAAGAAAACGGAAAACAGAAAGGCTAGAAGGGCCAAAAACACAAAATTCTCAAGAAAAAATTTGCATTCGAACTTTTTTCATGTGAAAAGTGAGTGCAATTCGGGACACCCTTATTATACCTGTAATATTATATCTATGAAACTGCACAAATGACCAATAAGACCTCACTCTGAGAGTTTTAGCCGAGAAATAGCCCACAAGGGCCTAGAACGGCTCCTGATGTGCTATTTCTTGATTATTTATCGGATATTACGCGGCTGTGATCATGTTGAAATAGCCAAGCAATTACCTAGAAATAGCGAAACCGCAACACCGATTATGCAGTCGGCAAGGATCGCACTGTTCCTTACTGAAGGTTGGCTCTAGCTCGGTGCACGTACAGGCTATAAAACGGCGAAATTCACATGGTTCCTACGCGTGCTGGTGCGGAGGTTAGAGACAGTGAGAGAGCGCAGGGCAGACGGAGGCCCAGGCGTCGCGCTCGAATGATGTGAATTTCGACGTTTTACAGAGGGTACGTCAAAAATAATGGCACCAAGTTTGCGTTAACCTTCGCTAGAGGTCGCAAAATATCTGCGATCCGCGAGAACTCTTATCTAGAGCACAGTACCGGTCGCCGAGCACAAGTTATTTTTCCTATATGAATAGTAGCTTTATGGTGACGATGCTGCAGATTATTAAAGGCAACGTAGGCACGAAGACCGCTTTTTTAATTTTTGCCGCTTTGTGTAGTTAAGTCCCCATAGTTGAGGAGTATAGCGAAAGCGCCCCACCTAACGCTCGCATTTGTGACAGAAAACGGTTTTAGAAAAGGGGCGAAGGTGAGGCGCTTGTTTCGTGGCGACAGTATACTATCAGCCACTTTATTGCAACGTTTTGGGTCATAGACCGATCGTCAGGCGACTGTAAATCAATTATATAGCAGAAGCAGATACATGATAACACCACTTGCTTCGCTTAGAGGCAGTGTTCACGATGATTTTCGTTCCCGAGTTTTCCACTCGAAACAATGCGTTCGCAACCAAATGTTACAAAAATTTCGAAGAAACGGCTTGAAACGCCCTGAAACGTCTTATTTCAGTGACATTATTCTCTGACCTGTACTAGTTGTCCGACTGGATGAACGTGTTCACAGTGGTTGTCACCGGTAAAAAATGGGGCTAATCAAATTGGAAGAATAGCCTAGGCAAAACAGTATTAGTTAGGGTCCGAAGGAAAGGACGGAGCAGTAGAGAGTACACTTTTATATTTTCTAATTTTTTTTCGAATATTCGACTCTTCGAATGATTCGGGATTTTGAACTTTCCGAATATTCGACTTTTCGAATAATTCGGGCTTTTGAACTTTTCAAATATTCGACTTTTCGAATATTTCGGAATTTAGAACTTTTCGAATATCCGACTTTTCGAGTAAAAGTTTACTTTTTCAATCGACTGCCGAATAATTTTTTGAATTTTTTCATTCGACTTTTCGAATGATTCGTGATTTTGAACTTTTCGAATAATCAACATTTCGAATAATTTGGGATTTTGAACTTTCCGAATATCCGACTTTTCGAATAAAAAGTTGACTTTTTCAATAGACTGTCGAATGATTTTTCGAATTTTTTCATTCGAATTTTCAAGTAAGTAAAAAAAAATTAGTCATTCCCACTAATTTCCAGAAAAAAAGGTAAATTACTTCGGCTAGCATATTCTACCTTTCTTTTGTGATCAAACTAAACTGTCCAATAGGGAAGCAAACAAACTATTCACGAGACGGTTGGCTATATCAGAAAAATATACGAATTAGTACGTGTATGCGACAAATAATGCAAATAGCTGCTTCTCATCATTTAATTCCGATAGGAAGTAAGAACAAAACAATAGGTCGGGCACAGGTCTCACAAATAGATTACTGAAATCCACCGCCGCCGCTGTCTTTGGCATCTTTCACAGTCCTAACCGCAAACGCGGGACGCGCGTGACGCGCGGTGGACTATGAAAGTTCTCTCCGCGCAGCAGGGTCACGCGGGGTGGCGTAATTTCTCAACGGAGGGTGAGGGGATCGCAAAATTTTTAGCCCGAAAATGAAGGTTTGGGGAATTACGAAAATTTCGGGCCAAAAATGGAAACTTCTTGAAGTGATTGGAGATAGGGATAAACGGTTACTGAACACCATAAGGTGAAGCCTGGCTTACTGGTATGAGTCCGGGTGGAGGAAGCAGCGAAGCAGTCATGGCACAATATAACAGTGATAACGAGATTTTGACATGATAAAGCTGATAAATCGACTGGAGTGTTGTAGACTGACTGATCTGCGGTACAACTATTTATTTAGGAGATTCACTTATCCGTACCACTCTATAACAACAAAATGAGCTCCTATAACTAAACGAGCCGCATTAAAGGCACAGTTCACCCTCAGATATGAATTTTGAGATTTTCATGTAATTGTGTAGAAGACCCCTCCTGTATAACAGGTGCAAAATGTGAGATCTCAATTCCTTCAGATAAGCGAGATATAAGCGACCACCACAGGCCCGACCCCCTTCGCTCACCACCACAGGCCCGACCCCCTTACAGATTTTCGGACTCGATAGCGGCTCGATGGATGGATGAATTCCAATAAGTCATCGTTCTTCAGTCCATTGCTGGCCTATCTCCTTATCCTGGCTCGCACTCGCGCAACGATTTCGAATGAAGGGAAATACAGGCTTGAGACAACTCGTCCACCAATTTTTCACCCCCAGAATCTAGGCATCTTTAAAGAGCCATAACTCTGTTGAAAGGGGGTCTTGAACGAATCAGGGATACCACTGTGATCAGCATGTGACTCTCTCCAAGATAAGCATGAAATCTGGAATTTAATTTTCTGGGTGTACTGTGCCTTTAGGAAGGCGGCGGACGCGGCCTCCGATCGCAGGCCCCGCCTGAGATGCGCAGGCCCCCCTGGGATGAGAGACCACGGGGGCAGACGGGAGCGCGAGGCATACATAAGACGCCCCTCCCCCGCATTCACCCCTCCGTGCCATCGATCGACGGAGAACGAATACGACGTGTGGTGAATGGAGGTGGGTCGGCAAAGCCGGCCCATCGTTCGGCGGAGCCGAACGAATACTACGTGTGTTGAATGGAGGTGGGTCGGCGAAGCCGGCCCATCGTTCGGCGGAGCCGAATGAATACTACGCGTGGTGATCGGAGGTAGGTCGGCGAAGCCGGCCGATCGCTCGGCTAACGTTCGGCGGAGCCGAATCAATACTACGCGTGGTGAATGGAGGTGGGTCGGCGAAGCCGGCCCATCGTTCGGCGAAGCCGAACGAATACTACGCGTGGTGATTGGAGGTGGGTCGGCGAAGCCGGCCCATCGTTCGGCTAAGCCGAACAAATACTACACGAAGGTTGGCCGGCGAAGCCGGCCCATCGTTCGGCGGAGCCGAATGAATACTACGCGTGGTGATTGGAGGTGGGTCGGCGAAGCCGGCCCATCGTTCGGCTAAGCCGAACGAATACTACGCGTGTTGAATGGAGGTGGGTCGGCGAAGCCGGCCGATCGCTCGGCTAACGTTCGGCGGAGCCGAATGAATACTACGCGTGGTGAATGGAGGTGGGTCGGCGAAGCCGGCCCATCGTTCGGCGAAGCCCAACGAATACTACGCGTGTTGAATGGAGGTGGGTCGGCGAAGCCGGCCCATCGTTCGGCTAAGCCGAACGAATACTACACGAAGGTTGGCCGGCGAAGCCGGAACATCGTTCGGCGGAGCCGAATGAATACTACGCGTGGTGATTGGAGGTGGGTCGGCGAAGCCGGCCCATCGTTCGGCGGAGCCGAATGAATACTTCGCGTGGTGATTGGAGGTGGGTCGGCGAATCCGGCTCATCGTTCGGCGGACTACAATACCCACCCTAAGTTTTGGCAAAAAGGCGAAAAAGACGCAGAAAATCGCTTTTTTCGTCTTTTGATCATAACTCGCTTAAAAGTGGACGATTTTCCAACTTGAAAACATTTTCGGAATCAGTATCGATCCCTTTTTCTTTTTGGTCAATACATGGCTTACTCTGAAACAAGGCATATAAGGTTGACACAATCAATCGAGTGGGTGAAAAGTGGTTCAATATAAGCTGCTGAAATGTGTGACTGGGTCTGCTCTAATCTATTCGGACTTGCGATTTAGTTTTTTTCATTTAACAAATTTTATTTTTATATTCATATTTTTTGATTCTAATTTCACTTTTCCTCTAGGTATTATTTATTAGCTATTCATTTAAATACTTGCTTGAGCCGTTTGTTTTTTAACTATTTTGTTTTTCTATTTGTATTTAATGACTTACTTGACTTAATCGGTTGGCTTTCGCCTGACGCGGTCATTCCGCATCTTCACCGAGGTGTGCCGTCCTAGTAGTCAGCCGTGTCCATTTTTCACGGTCTTCAGCCACAATTTGAACACATTCCATCCAGCTGTCACTATTCCATTTCCTGCGAAACGAAACATCGCGCCTGAACTGTCTTTCGATGCCGAGTGACTTTAAATCCTCTTTAACCACATCCGTCCAGAACTTTCGCCTACGCCCAGGTGGCCGTTTCCAGACAGGATTTGGAAGCATTTTTAAAGCGTGTTGTACGAGACGATCCGGCGTTCTTCTTAGTATATGCCCGAGCAGTCGAAGTCGACTTTCCATTGCTGCTTGAGATGGCGTTAGGAGATGCTGGCACCTCCCTCGTGTCAAGCGTTGATGTACTGCGTCGATTTCCTTGTAAAGGTCTTCGTTATGGCATACACGCGGCCAGAAATATCCAAGCAAACGCCTAAAAAGCTTCCTCTCCGTGCAATCCAACCTTTCCATCTGCGTTTTCGGTGCTGCCCACGTCTCCGATCCGTACATCATGATAGGGCGAATAGCGGATAGGTAGACGCGCAACTTGACTTCCTTCGCGATGGTGGTAGACCACAAACACTTGGTTAGAGAATTGAATGCAGACGTAGCTTTCGCACATCGTTGTCGAATATCCGCTGCATAACTACCATCGTTCTTCAGCAAACAGCCCAAATAACAGAAATCGTCCACCAGTTCGATACGTTGTCCGTCCACACAAACTCCAGTTGAAGGCCTCTGAGAGACCCACATCTGCTTACATTTGTCGGGACGAAGACGAAGTCCATAGGCTGCGGCATACTTCGAAACGAGGTTCACAATCCTTTGCAGTTTTGCGTTGTTTTCAGCGAATAACACAATGGCGTCGGCGTACTCCAGGTCGACAAGGAGCGTCCTGATGGTGTTAGGATCACATCCGCAGGAAACTGTTCTGCAACTCTACGCATGATGTCATCAACGGCGAAGTTGAAAAGAAAAGGTCCTGCAACGGCTCCTTGCCTTACTCCTGTTTTCACCTCGAAAGCTGACGTAAATCCGACAGGTGTACGAACTGCTGCTGTTGTTCCTTTGTTCATGTCCTCGATTAACCGAACATACTTTTCCGGGACTCCATCTGCTCGCAGAGCATTGAGCAATCGATCACGATGAGGAGAGTCGAACGCGGCTTCAAAGTCCAAAAAGCAAGCTGTAATGGCTTCGAAAACCGCTGCCACGATTCAATTACTCTTCTCACGACGAACACTTGGTCGATGGTCGATCTTCCAGGTCGAAAACCGGCTTGCTCATCTCTGGTCGTTCCTTCACGATGTTTGATAAGTCGCTCGAGAATGATACGTTCTAAAACCTTGTACATGACACGAAGTAGAGAGATTCCTCTGTAGTTCTTAGGATCCGTGACGGATAGCTTCTTGTGAAGAGGTACGATGATCGCATGTCTCCACGAATCGGGTATCCTTTCGCTCATCCATATGGCACGGATGGTGTTGGTCATTTCACGAATCCCAGACGGAGGAAGAGCTTTCAGCATTTCAGCAGTGATGTTGTCATCTCCACCTGCCTTTCCATTCTTCATTTTCCGGACACAATCCAAAACTTCAGACTCAGTCGGCGGTTCCTCACTGACATCGTAATGTGCTCTCTGAACATGCGGGAGCTCAGGTACTGATGGCGCTGGACGATTCAGTAGTGAACTGAAGTAATCCTTCCATATTGGCAGCGTCGCATCACCAACTGCAACTCCATTGGTAGTGTTCAAGACAGGAGAACATCTCTTCATCTTCCCGCTATACTGTCGCAGCAACGTGTAGGCTTTCTTCGGATTCTTCTCCTCCCAAGCCTTCTCGAACTCCTTAGCTCTACACGTCCACTCGTTCGCGGTCCCTTTGAAGCTGCCGACGCAACTTCCTCCTCAGACGCTTCTCCTCCACGAAGTTTCCTGCAGTTCGGAGAGCACATACTCTGTTGTAGGTAGATGTTGTTTCTTCTGAGACGTAGGCGAACTTCTTCTTAGGCTGTACAACCGGGAGTGCCTCTTTCGAAGCGTCCTGGATGCACTTGACAAAAGAATCCGCGTCGCAAAATTTCTTCTTAGTCCGTACTCCGATGTGAATAGAAACGCGTTGTCGGAAATTCCTTCTGCACTCTTCATCTCTGAGACTTGTCATGTCAATCCTCTGGAGAGGCTGAGCCCCTCGCTTCCTCTTATGAATCCTCGCAGTGAAGTTCAACAGAACAGGACGGTGATCCGAATCGAATGCGACATCCCACACAGCTCTAGATCTTCGAATGTCCAATACTGGAATATTCCTCGTCAGGACATAGTCAAGCTGTAGTTTCAAAGTTGTCATCTTCCGCTTCCGCTGCTCTTCTGGAGATAGCCGGGTTGGTCCCTGCCACGTAAGCTGATGGCGGCGATGATTCCTCTTGAATGTCGATGCAATAATCAGACCACTGCGTTCACAAAGTCGACAAGGCGGTAGCCATTGTCCGATGTTTGCTCCACTGGGTAGAACCATTTACCGAGTACTTCGGATTCCTGATCAAGTCCCATCTTCGCATTTGCGTCAATCCCCACGACAACAGCATGTTGACAAGGTATCCTGGCCAGCAACGTATTGAGTTCCTCATAAAACGCATTCTTCGAATTGTCTTCGGCGGTTTCAGTGGGCGCATGAGCACTCACTATCCACAGATTGAATCCTCTGTGATCCCGCAGTCGTACGAATGCATTCCGACACGACGTTGAGCCGAACTCCTTGACCATACCATTGAAATCCTTCCTTACAGCTATTGCACAGCCTCCCACTCTCCTATCGTCAGCGTTACCGCAGTAGATGGTGTACTCTCCGACGCTGATGACGGGTCTATCCTTGAGGCGGGTTTCCTGCAAAGCAGCAAACGGTGCATGGAAATAGCTCAGAAGTCTGGATAGCGCAGTTTTTTGGATATCACTCGACAGCGATCGACAGTTCAGGGTGGCGAAATTGTGGCTTGTGGCCAAAGACTCCATGACTCCCTAGGTACGGATCCTAAGGTGTTATGGACCAGAGGCCTTAGTGTGCCGGACGGCGACACCTTTATGCAATGTGCGGGATACTTTCGCGATATAGTTGTGCACGCTATATCGCTCGAACGTTCCCTGTGTACACTCAAACGTCTGCTGGGTTCAGTAGAAGCAGGGGCACCAACGAGCAGGTACCAACAGACTTGTATACACACCCCCATTTGTATTCAATACTCATTTTAATTGCTTTATTTAATTTTTTATATGAATTTTGACTGTAATTTGAATACTTATATATTTCAATTTGATTCATATAACTATCGCTTTATATTAAAAAAGGTTTTGATAACAACTTTAAAATATTAATCGAATATGAATCGTTTAAAGGCAGTGTTCACGATGAAAATCGTTTTTCTGTTTTCCCACCTATCTTAACAACGGCCCTATGCTGATTCCAATGATGTCTCTGAAATCGGACAAGATCTTCTGGGAACGGAGTTATGGTCCCTCAAATATTGAGCTAAGGATACATGGTGGACGAGTTGTCCGAGGCTTGTAACTTCCGTCTTTTGCAGCCGATGTATGCGAGATGACCTGAGTAAAGAGAGAAGCTGAGAATGAAGGGAAGAACGGGTCTAATGATTAGAAATCATCGCTCATCTCACGATCTCGAGCATTCATTTGTTCACGTCGGTGGGCGTGTGTTGCGCTTTTAGGGTTTGCCTTGCGCTCGAAGTGGCAACTTCGGGCTCTTTTGGAGCTTTTCCTAGCTCGTTTTCATGCGTTCTTTCGACGTCAACGTTACAGTGTGCCCCTCCTCTGCCCATTCCTAGTGGAAACTGAAACACATTTTTTATCGTGAACACTGCCTTTAATCTGCGACTTCAGACAAACAATTCATAACACAAAAAACCTCTAGAGTCCTAAATGTAGGAGGAAGTTCGAGTTTCAATTGTTTGTGTCAACACTGAAAATTTCTTAGAGTTATTATTTTCAGAACCCGAGAATACCATCCGTCGCCCTGATTTCTAAAATGTTTTCACGGTTGTGAAAACAGTTATTTTTTGGAGTAGTAATCACATATTTCGCCCTTCCAAGAAGTTGAAATTCTTTATAATCTGATAAACTTCAACCTGAAAAACATCACCAATCGATTCTGGTCGTATTGCAAGTTTCAAAACTGTCTCCATGTGTGAGGAACATTCGAGGTTTACTTCTGATACTGCCTAGTTTTCGATGAGCTCCGCGCTGGCAATGGTCCCCTTCAGCTTCCTGCGCATCCACTTCTTCCCCTCTATCTCTCTCTTCCTCTCGACGGTCCGTCGCACTCCTCGTACGAAGACAGTCCCCCGAAGTTAGTCAAAGGCACAGTCCAACCTCAGAATCGATTTTTCGCTTTTCTGCCTATCTTGGAGAAAATTTCACGCTGATCACAATGGTGTCTCCAGAATCGCTTGGCACTCACTACGAACGGAGTTCCGGCTCATCAAAAATTTCAATTTTCAACGGCTAGAAGTTCGCGGACGAGTTGTCTCGAGCCTGTATTTTCTCGTTATTCCCAGCCATCGTTCTGAAGCAGGCCACAATATAAAGCCAGACCGAAAACAAATCGGAGAACATAGGTTTTGAATTAAATCATTCGCTCATCTCTTCCCTATTGAGGTCGGAAACCTGGCAGTGGGCGTTACCCATTTTTTCTTTCAAGGGGGCGTGGCCGACTTTTTCCTGGCTTTTTCTCGCTTATTCGAGCGAATTGAGATTTCGCGCTTGGCAGGGTTGCTATAGGCGGCGATCGGACCATAATATCAAAAATTACCTCTGAGGTTGGACTGTGCCTTTAAATTCGAACAGCGAAGATGGACTGGAGAGACAGCGGTGGAAGGTGTGGCCCTTCTGAGGGCTCAGAAAAGAAAGCATTCAACTGTGTGGTCAATATCATACGCGCATTTAGAGAACATAGGAACAGGAACTAGTTTTATGGGTGGTCCTTTAATGGGATACCTAGTCCCGTTCTCGTACTATGCTATCGGTGAGCGAATCCTTGGTCGCAGACCACCCAGCAGCCAACGCGCGTGGTCGCGGCGCGTCACCGCACTGATCTACCAAGCGAAAGGTGTGACTCAACCAAATAACTTCTCTCCGCCGATTGCGGACAGAAATTCATTAAAGACAAGAAATAGTGTTGGATTCTCGCTATGTTTTTTTCGCGTTTGCCCCCTCGAATACTGCTGTCTGAAGAAGGATTACCAGGAACGTTTATTCATTTAACAATCAGGTGAGTTGTGTGAACACAAAAAATTCCGTGCATTAATCCTCGAATTCAAAGACATCCGCGCTGTGAGCGGGCTCAAGAGGACCATTTTCGGATAAAGCGGCGTGAGACGTTTCGGCAGCGACTGTGGTTCCCCGTACCCTGCGCACTTTTCCATTCAGGGCATTTTTCACGCCCTGCCTCGCATTTTGCGAGAGTTTAATTACCCAAGTTTGAGGTTTTCTTCTCTGGGTGCTGGCTGATTGTGCTAGTGGTATATATCTATATATATCGGATATCTTGCTCGTGTACAACTATTGCACGGAACTACTACATCTGGACAGCTCTCATCGATCAAGGAAAAAATGTGGACGTTGTTTATTTTGACTTCACCAAGGCTTTCGATAAGGTTCCCCATGATAAATTGTTGCAAAAACTTTCACTTGTTGGTATCAATCCGCGAATTGTCTCATGGATTCCGTCATTTTTGACTGATAGGACGTTTTCTATCCGCGTTAACTCGTCCTTTTCGAGTCCGCGACCCGTTCATAGCGGAGTCCCACAAGAAGGAGTTCTTTCTCCCATCCTTTTCAACATCTACACGTGTGAAATCGCGAATTTGATCACTCACTTCGGCACCGGGTTCAGTGCTTTTGCTGATGATATCAAAATTTATCATGAGGTTACTTCCCCTGGGGGCTGTGAATCTTTACAGCAATCAGTCAATTCTATCAGCATGTGGTCTCGTGATTGGGATTTGCCCCTGTCTAAGGAAAAGACCAAAATTCTCCACCTCGGTGCTAACAATCATAACTTCAATTATAACATTGAAGGGACTCCCATTGAGATCACTGATCAGATAACTGATCTTGGTTTCGTCATCACCGGGAGTCTTAGCTTCGATGCGCATTGTGAGGTCAGGTCGAGAAAGGCTACAGTTGCAGTGAATAAGATATTCAGAGCTTTGGCAACACGTAATCCATCTGTGCTTATAAGAGCCTACACCACCTACGTGAGGCCAATTCTTGAATATGGCACGCCGGTGTTTATTCCCTACAAAGTGAAGGACATCAATTGTTTGGAGAAAGTCCAAAGCAACTTCACAAGGAAATTGTTTATTAGGATGCATGGTTTCGTTTATGGCCGCATACCCGATTCTGTGCAGAGAAATGAGCTATTTCATTTGAAACCGTTACCCCTCAGAAGAGTAGAGAATGACTTACTTCTTCTCCACAAGATCCTGTTTGGCGTAGATTTCGGTCTTAAACCTGAGGACCTTGTGACAACGAGAGAGTCAACCACTAGGGGTGGCCCCATCAAACTCCACCGTTACACATCAAATCTCAACTGCAGGCGTCACTTTTTCATCAACAGAACTATACCCATTTTTGAGAACCTTGGTAGAAATCATTCCATTCCTTCCAACTTTGGGTCATTCAAAAATTTCATTCGAGAAAAATTTGAGCTGGCTGATCGTACGAGTAGCCCTTCCTGACTGGCTGGATAGCTCTTGATTCCTTTCTTTAGGTTGATTATTACAGCAATGCGCTTTTCATTTCTGTTCCGCTATGTTGTTTTTTCTAGTTTCCATGCTTTCAACTTCCTATGGTTCATTCGTATTTCTATGGTCGTTTTGAACATTGTTTTTGACTACATAGGCTTGCCTATGTATATATATATATATATATATATATATATATATATATATATATATATCAGATATTATATACATATATATATATATATATATATATATATATATATATATATATATATATATATATATATATATATATATATATATGACACTATTTCTTGTATTGAATGATTGACGCGATCTAAATGATCCGCATTTATTGAAGAGCGGTTAATTGGTTGAGTCCCACCTTTCGCTTGGTGGATCAGTGCGGTGACGCGCCGCGACCGCGCGCGTTGGCTGCTGTGTGGTCTGCGACCAAGGATTCACTCACCGATAGCACAGTACGAGAACGGGACTGGATATCCGATCAAAGGACCACCCATAAAACTAGTTCCTGTTCCGATTTTCTCTAAATGCGCGTATGAAGTTGACCACACAGTTGAATGCTTTCTTTTCTGAGCCCTCAGAAGGGCCACACCTTCCACCGCTGTCTCTCCAGTCCATCTTCGCTGCTCGAATCTAACTCACTTCGGGGGACTGTCTTCGTACGAGGAGTGCGACGGACCGTCGAGAGGAAGAGAGAGATAGAGGGGAAGAAGTGGATGCGCAGGAAGCTGAAGGGGACCATTGCCAGCGCGGAGCTCATCGAAAACTAGGCAGTATCAGAAGTAAACCTCGAATGTTCCTCACACATGGAGACAGTTTTGAAACTTGCAATACGACCAGAATCGATTGGTGATGTTTTTCAGGTTGAAGTTTATCAGATTATAAAGAATTTCAACTTCTTGGAAGGGCGAAATATGTGATTACTACTCCAAAAAATAACTGTTTTCACAACCGTGAAAACATTTTAGAAATCAGGGCGACGGATGGTATTCTCGGGTTCTGAAAATAATAACTCTAAGAAATTTTCAGTGTTGACACAAACAATTGAAACTCGATTTTCCTCCTACACTTAGGACTCTAGAGGTTTTTTGTGTTATGAATTGTTTGTCTGAAGTCGCAGTTTAAACGATTCATATTCGATTAATATTTTATCGTTGTTTTCAAAACCCTTTTTCAGATAAAGCAACAGTTATATGAATCAAATTGAAATATATAAGTATTCAAATTACAATGAAAATTGATATAAAAAATTAAATAAAGCAGATAAATATGAGTATTAGATACAAATAGAAAAACAAAATGGTGAAAAATCAAAAAGTGTCAAGCAAGTAACTAAATGAATAGCTAATAAATAATACCTAGAGGAAAAGTGAAATTAGAATCAAAAAATATGTATATAAAAATAAAATTTGTTAAATAAAAAAAACTAAATCGCAAATTCGAATAGATTAGAGTAGACCCAGTCGCAGATTTCAGCAGCTCATATTGACCCACTTTTCACCCACTCGATTGATTGTGTCAACCCTATATGCCTTGTTTCGGAGTAAGCCATGTATTGATCAAAAAGAAAGAGGGTTCGATGCTGATTCCAAAAATGTCTTCAAGTTGGAAAACCGTCCACTTTGAAGCTAGTTATGATCAAAAGACGAAAAAAGCGATTTCCCGCGTCTTTTTCGCCTTTTTGCCAAAACTTAGGGTGAGTATTGTACGTGTGTTGAATGGAGGTGGGTCGGCGAAGCCGGCCCATCGTTCGGCTAAGCCGAACGAATACTACGCGTGGTGAATGGAGGTGGGTCGGCGAAGCCGGCCCTTCGTTCGGCGAAGCCAAACGAATACTACGCGTGGTGATTGGAGGTGGGTCGGCGAAGCCGGCCCATCGTTCGTCAAAACCGAACGAATACTACGCGTGGTGATTGGAGGTGGGTCGGCGAAGTCGGCCCATCGTTCGGCGAAGCCGAACGAATACTACACGAAGGGTGGCCGGCGAAGCCGGCCCATCGTTCGGCGGAGCCGAATGAATACTACGTGTGTTGAATGGAGGTGGGTCGGCGAAGCCGGCCCATCGTTCGGCTAAGCCGAACGAATACTACGCGTGGTGATTGGAGGTGGGTCGGCGAAGTCGGCCCATCGTTCGGCGGAGCCGAACGAATACTACGCGTGGTGAATGGAGTGTGGCCGGTATAGCCGACCCATCGTTTGGCGAAGCCAAACGAATATTAGATGGGGCTGGCCGACGAAGCCTGCTCGCTGCGAGGATGCAAATGATACGTACCGATTTTGCGTGTCGCCACCTATGAGCGCAGCATGATTGGAGAATTGAAAACATTGAGCAGTTAAAAGGCTTTTTGACGTCATGTTTATTTGCTTGCTTGACCGTTTTTCAAAAAGGACAACTATACTACTGCCATCGTGGTATTCGGTCTTTGGAACGGCGCTGGCTCCATGGTTGTAGACGTACTGGTCCATTCACGTTGCTTTTACAAGCATGTTTAGGAGCTTGTACCCTACATTAGGAAGTGAAATTTAGTGTTCCTTCGCGTGCGTATGTGGAGCTGGGATACAGACAGTGTGAGTGTGGGATAGTTGAGTAGCAGCATACGCGCACACGCGCGCGATACACCTTTGTGAATTCGACTCTGAAACAGAGGATTTGCAGCCTTCAAGTCAAGTGGCTGCCCCGGGCTAGGGACCCGAAGGGTCACTAGTCGACGGAGAACGAATACGACAACAAACCGAGGAGGAAAGCACAGGAACGCGGTAATAGAGGAAAACAACTGCTAAGAAGCAGGTAATAAACTGGAATAAGATCGCTAAGGCTATTAGATTAGTAGAACTACGGTACAACAATGGATTTAAAACTACTATTCTTAACAGATAGGCTTTACATCGACCGGCTCAAAATGAGAGAGCTAGGCTATGCCTTTCAGTATTCTATACTTCAATTTTTTTGGAAAGAGCGCCTAAAAATTCCATCCCGGATATCGCAAGAATTTAGGATTTTGGGAAAGTTCGATGGCTGGAGGGGGTCGCTAAGACTTCGGAAAATTACACACCGCCCCGCTTGACCGTGCCGCGCGTGCCGCTCATCTAATGCCGCCAAAGGGGCACCACCCGAACCGCCATGGCGGTTTCACCATTTCGACAAGTGCTCCCTTCTCAGTTTTGGTCCACTCTAACGTTAAGAATTGTGAGACTATCCTAGGGACCGTATACGCAAGTGCAAGCCAGAAAATTATATGCATGTCACAGTTAAAGCCCAACTTTAACCCGCACCGCCCTGGCGGTGCCACCGGAGATTTCATAGTTGTTTCTCGCTCGTCCGGCGCGGTGAGAACGTGTATAGTCCACCGCTCGTCCCGCGCATCACGCGCGTGCCCCGCTTAGGCCTAGTGCATACTTCGTCGCATGTGCGACAGCGTCGCCGCGACAGAGTCCTCAACGACGTGAACGGTCATCGGTCGGTCGCCTGCAAATGGAGTTGACGCAGTATTGCGTCCACTACCAAATGCACACATTATATCAATAATAGGGTCTAATCTTCTGTAATCTGAAACCGGTTCATTTGTGGAAGTTTAACACGGAGGTGGACTTTTTTTCGTCCTGCCCCTTTTTTTAACTGATTATTCAGGGTATGATGTGATTTTGTTCAATTTTAGATTTGACTGAAATTCCATCTATGCAGACTGATCACTGATAAGATACTATTTTCGATATGAGAAAGTGATCTAAGGTGGCTGAGTGACGTTCTATACACAGAAGAAATCCGCGATCCATGAAAAATCTCGAGCTGATGGTGATTACATCGTGACCAGCACCGAAAAAGACCATTTGGAGAAGGAATAGTGCATTGCTTTTTGAAAAAATATTAACAAATAAAGTTTGGAATGATCGAAATCACTGAGAAATCCATCGTAGTATTTGGGAAAATGAAAACTTTCGAGTGGCCGATGGTCGTTACTCTGATAAACTCGGGGGGTGAATAGGCTCTCAAACATCTTTGGATAGCACCGACAGCTGCTATCCATCCCCCGAAATGGGCGGAGTCGTACCCTCCTAAGGTGCCTGTTGTGAGGGCGTGGGTTGATTTTGAATAGTACTTGGGAATGGGAGGGTGCCTATTGTGGGGGTACTGGGGAGTAAAATCAGTGCAATTGCGACCACTGCGAGGCTGTTGTCGGTCACGGGTACCACTTTCTACCCATGCTTCTACAGTACCCCTTGACCGCTGATCTTCTATGACTGCTAAACCACCTCTCTAAATGCTTGAATCGCGAGCAAGGCGCGAAGACGGACAAAACATTTCATATTCAACTCTATATATTGCTTCATCAATACAAAAACCGGTTTTCATGAAATAACTTCATTCATATATAATAGCAAACACCGAAATCAACTGCAATGAAAAATTACAGAAGTATGGCGCAGGTCAAAGGTCATAACGTCGTGAACAAAATGAAACTGGACATTGATGTGGAGTAGTACTCATGAGAAACGCTCAAATAAACACATAAAAGATGTTCAACGCACACAGCTTCCACGAAATTAAACTAATACCATTCACAGTCCTATCCAAGAACTTCAAAATTACGCTTTCCTACATGACAATTTTGAAAAATTTTTGAACCACTCAAAAACTTTAGAAAAAAAATGCGCTGTGTATAGAACAAACATTAAAGATTACCGGCATTCAGAACACCCTACTACATATTCATATATGAGGCCGCTCGTCTACTAATCGAGACGGTTTGAGACACAAAACCCGTATTGCCGGTTTTTCGTTTATAGAGGGTGCGAAAAATTCAGGTCCTCCTCTCTAGAATATTTGAAGAAGCTTTGGTAGGAGAATTTTGGACCTCCAAAACTGAGTGTTCTTAAAAAAAATTAGTGTAGGTCTCTAGGCTCAGCACACATGCTCGCAAATGGGGTGGAGATAGCAAGGTCAGCGGGTTCATACCAGAACGCACCTACTATAACGCTCACGCCGTTGCAAGCGCCCAAATGGAGTCAGAACGATTGTATTTGAGCCAGGGTTGCGCAGATTTGCGACTCGGCGCAACAGGTGGTCGTAAAAATTGTGGAACATACTTTAAAAATAAAAATTAGGGAGGGGGGCTCGTGATATTTTCAGAGAAAAAAGGGAATTTTCTTCAAACTACTCGGCAAGCTAAAATGAGGTACTCAGACAATCGCCGCATTCAATGCGTGCCGAGTATGCGTTCACTTCGAAGACAAGGCGGCTTCGAGCACACTAGGGGGAACGCGCTGCCAGGGGAGCACGTGCTCCTATTGTATTTCAAGTTTCAGCGCGTGCCCCATTAATAAAACGCTCAGTGCGTGAATGATACGCATTCAACTCAATGGATATTCGTGAGCTATTCATACTCCTTACGCCAGCGCGGGCGAAGCGTTGGAGTATGAATACTTTCTACGTGCGTCGTGCGCGTGACGAGCATGCGAAGACAATGAATACCCCAGTGGCGACGCTATTTCGTAGCGGATTAGAAAGGGCCTCAACTTTGCCGAGCAAGCAGAATTTGGTCACGCGTTTACTATCATGGTAGCAGAAGGGAACGGAATGAAATTGGAGAATGATTAACAATGAAAATGATGAAAAACTTGTTACGGATGTCGCCGCCATGGCGGGTTGGGCGTCATGCGCGGGCGAGGCGTCAAGCCGTTCAATCTCCATCGCCATGCCCGCGCGTGGCGCGCTGGCGTCGACTGGCATGAATAGCGCTTTATCGCGTGCCCCATAGTCTCACTCTAACCCGTCCCGTACCGATCGGGGACGAGATGCCATAGAATCGTGCTCGGCGAATTGACCGGGTCGAATGTCGCTGTACCGGCCGCGTCGCGTGCCAGTGCACTGCTACGATAGCGCTGAACCGCCTTACAGCATGTGCTACACCTATGAAATTTTGCAGTACGTGCTGTTGTTTATAGCGCGTGCCCCTGCGATTGAGCGTTGTGTTGGGAGTGGTTACTGGAGTTGGATGCATATTCGACACGCATTGAATGCGGCGCTTTTCTGAGTAGTAATAGTCGCCCTGAGTTATTCGGTGGGCTAAATACGATTTTAATGTCTATTTTTCGCAAGATGATCGAAGACATATTTCTTTTTTTTTAAATTTAGTAAACAGGTGGGGTCGCAGCTTCGCCGAAACTTGGCGCTAATGCCTGCTCAACATGATTCGAGCCATATGGAGTCACTAAATCATCCGTTCGCTGCCCTCTTCCAATAGCGGTTCAGTCCTTCAATACCAACCCCTTGAAATAGCTGATTGATATCGGTCATGTTGGCTCGTTGTCGACGCATCCAGCGTCGTAAGCTTCTCAGTAAAGGCCGTACAAGTCTAGTAGCACCGTTATCTCAACCACTTTGTTGCTTACTCCGCTAAGTATCGTAGGGTTGTGCAACTCGTCCACTTGCGAACCAGAACAGAAAAAATAGTTAGATCATCATTTCAGACGTTTTTTTTACACTTTCCGCGTTTCTCTATACTGTGAGATTCAAGGCCTTGATACATTGATTTCGTTTTTGAGCGTGTACGTCGCTTTTAATTGAAAGGAATGTTTCTACCGTTATAGGTGAAAATTTATTGGCGTTACAAGGTTTGTAAAAATTGAGCCTTTTCATGTTTTAAAGTGGGTATTTTTTTACAAAATATGAATCCTGCAGGTTATCGCCATGCTCAAAAGATGCGCAGTACTCTTTTAGCATGAGAAAAATGAGAATTTCAAGCAGTTTGACATAATCACTCTGATTTTTTCTGCATGAATGCTTTTTTTTTCAGAGCCCACTCGCAAAAGCACGCGTGCAAGAGGCCACTCCTACATTTAGTTATGCACAAAAAAGGTTTCCCATTTGTCACTTCCTTTCATTTCACTCCGGAATGATGATCCAGATGCGATTCCGGTAAGTGATAGAACGGCATTGAAAAAAATTGGGTTTCTGGCTTTTGTAAACTTTATCATGTCCAACATTTCATTTCATTTCATGATGATTAGAAAAAATAAATGATCTGCTCCTTGCACAACGTTTCTTTCTATTGCATCACTTTTAATCGAAAAAAAATGGGTCCGATTTTTTTGATTTGTTATTTTCATCGGACTAAAACTGATACGGCGCATCATGTCAAAATCTGTAGAAATTATTCTCCAGAAGTTAGAAAATATATAATTTTACCTAACATAACTTTTACAAATCACATAACCTTAATCGATTCCTTATAGCTCATAGCCTTTAATGGCATTTTGATAACAGGAAAACCCGTTTACGTTAGTGACTTCTACGAAAAGAAATAGTTGAAAACTGCTAATTTTTAAAGGCAGTGTCCACGATAAAAACCATGTCTGATTTTTTGTTGGAGATCGGCAACCCTAACGTTGAAAAAACTAAGAAAAATGAGCTCGGAACGGTCCCCTACGGCCCCAAAGTTGGACACCCGTCAGCTCGTCACACCCAGATGCACTTTCCACACCCACCGACGTGAACAAATGAATGCTCGAGATTGTGAGATGAGCGATGGTTTGCGATTAATAGCCCCGTTCTTCCCTTCATTCTCAACTTCTCTCTTTACTCAGGTCAGATCGCATACATCGACTGCAAAAGACGGAAGTTACAAGCCTCGGACAACTCGTCCACCATGTTTCCTTAGCTCAATCTTTGAGGAACCATAACTCCGTTCCCAGAAGGTCTTGTACGATTCCGAAAACATCATTGGAATCAGCATGGGACCGTCTTTAAGATAGGCGAAAAAGCAGGAAAACGATACTTATCGTGAACACTGCCTTTAAGATCTCATAATTTTCATAGTCTTGGCTTTTTCAAAATTTATTGAAAAGAGGACCTAAATTTTATGCACTCTGCATCGATCCGATTCGGAAAAACCACGAAGAAGAGTTTATGTGTTCCAAACCTTCTCGATTCCTATGTGCAGTGCGTTTCGCCAGTATTTGGACGTCCACCTTTTCGTTAGAATGTGCCACAGAGCTCAGCTTGGGTTTTCTAAAGAAAAAAAGAACTGAGAAATCTATCTTTCATGGGTCTGTCCTTTCTGAAAAGCATACCTATAATATCAACCAACGAGCTTTGGAGGCCTATCCAAAGCCATGATGCATTTGTAGACTTTCAATCCTAAAATATAACGAAATATAAAAAGTGGCATTGAAAGGAGATTTCCAGGTGACGAGGAAGAGTTACAATAAACGACAAAAAAAGAAGGGGGAGTATTATTCCCACTCGTTCGTACATAGATTATGGTTAGATGACGCGCAGGGAAGCGTTTTCGAGTATCTATAGTCCATTTTCAATAAATTTCTCGAGAATCAGCCTTATCGGGTAAGTAACGATATTAAGGCTACTTGCTCTGGGAATGCTATGTATTTAAACAAAAAAAGTTTGGAATCTGAATTCCAGATCGTTTTACACTTCACATAGAGCTCAGTACTTGTACACTGTACGGAACACTAAAAATTAAACCCAAAACCTTTGTTTCTTTCTAACTGAATCCTAGGAATCAGTATGAACTTAAAGGCAGTAATCACGATTATTTTTGTTCCCGAGTTTTACACATAAAACAATGCGTTGGCATCCAATTGTTACCAAAATTACGGAGAAACGGCGAGAAATGCATTAAAACGTCGTATTTCAGTGACATTACTCTACCAGGTTGTCCAATAAATCTTGTCCGAAAATTTCACCATTTTTAATTTTTTTTCAGCTTTATTGAAAAACAAGTCTAATCAACAATATAATCACCACAGTTATCCACAACAGTGGCCCATCGATTGGGCAGGTCGCCGATGCCCTTCGCCCAGAACTCCGGGGGCTGCGACTCGAAGTAGTCCGCGATGTCGGATATGAGGTTGTCGTAGTTGGTGATTTTTCTTTCGGCCAAATGGTGCTTCAGCAGGCGGAACAAGTGGTAGCCGGAGGGTGCGAGGTCCGGGGAATCGGCGGATGGGCAACCGTCTCCCAGCCGAGCGTCGCCAACTTCTGCTGGGTCTCCTTCGCCACGTGGGGGCGCGCGTTGTCGTGCAGCAGGTGGACCGAGGCCCGTCGGGGAAGCTTTTCTCGTATGGCGGCGGCTAGTTTCTCGAGTTGATCGGTGTAGATGGAGGCGGTGACCGTCCTGCCTTGCGGGAGCAGCTCGAAGTACAGCATGCCCTTGGTGTCCCACCACCAGCAGAGCATGATCTTCGGACAAGAATTATTGGACAACCTGGTATAACATGGACTAGTTGTCCGGTCAGATGAACATGTTCATGGTGGTTGTAACCGGTGGAAAATTGGGTCAATCGAAAATAAGAGAATATTTCATGCAAAACAGGATTAGTTAGGGCCCTAAGGGAAGAACGGGGCAATAGAGAATAGAGAATTACAAAGGACGGGTCCACAAATGATTTCTCTGTCACAACAAACAGGTACAGTGATACTTAAGAGACGGGGTGATACTTAAGGATTTCGTGTACTTCTGGTGCGTTTTTCTCGGTTCCTTCGTCATTTTAGTTCTACTCGGGGGCCAAACAATCGATTTAGCGACTAATCTCAAAATCGAAGATTATCGTGAACACTGCCTTTAAGTAGCTCTTCTCACCAGGCTTTTGTGTGTTTTTTTAAATTAAAAAGTTTTCGAATGAAAATTAGTGATTTGAAGGAATTTATTGAAAGAGGATGCTACAGACGCGATTCTGATCAAAGCCTACGAGCAATGTGTCATTCTCCGTTTCCGATGGTCATCAAACCGCTATAATACAAGTGGGGTGGCTGTTTTTTTTTTAAGAGGAACAAATGAAATGCATCTGAATACCTCAGAACAACAACATTCCGATGATAATAATAAAGAACCTCTTTCTGGAATGGGAGCCATGAATGAGAATCGAAGCCCATGTTAGGAATGAAAGTCAGAGAAATCACATGAAAAGAAGAAAGGTGGCAAAGGAATAGAACAGATTAAATCCATGAGGAAGACTGATCGATCGATGAAAATGCTCTGAAAATGAGTATGACGCGTCATCTTACTACCTTAGGGAAGTTTTGGGGAGTAAAGTTATACGTCACCTTGGGGAGTGAAAAAACACGTTATCACAGGTGATGTGGCACGTGTCCAGTGTCACTCCCCAAGTCTTCCCCAAGGGAGTGAAATTTACTACCCAATACCCTCACAAAAATCATGTGTTTCGCCGCGCGCGGCGGTTACTCCCTAAGGTGGAAAGTGGTCCCATGACTGAAAAAGTGTCAAAACAGGCCTCGCCCACCTGCTATTCACACCCCGAGTTTATGAGAGTACATAAAAAAGATTTTTGAATTGAACATATTACTGGCCGAGACATAGGCACGGCACCGTCGCGTATAGCAGCTCCCACTAGATTCGTCGCGCGTCACGACTGCCAGTGCTAGGCGCGATCAATCGCTGCGCTGGGCGCGGCGGGTTGCACCAGCTCCTAGACTGCGACCACGCCGCCGCGACGCAAGTATGCACTCGGCCTCAACGACGTAGTCGGTCGTCGGCCGGTCGCCTGCAAATGGAAATGACGCAATATTGCGTCCATTATCGAATGCACAAATGATTTTCACGACAGTGTGTTCATTTTTGTTACCTTTCTATAATAAGGTCTAATCGTCTCTGATCTATCACGCGGTCCATTCGCGGGAGCCGAACACGGAGCTGAACTCTGTCTTTGTTTTCCTTCCCTTCGACTGATTACGCTACTCAGACAGTCGAGGGGTAGTACATCGGCACCAGGGGTGTGCGTAATTACGGTTTACGATTTACGATTTTACGATTTACGGTGTTTTTTGGTCTCGTAATTACGGTCTACGATTTACGACATTTTGGACCGTAAATCGTAGTTTTCCATAAATAAAAATACATGCAATGGAAGTAAATCACGAGACATCTCCGATTAACCTGCTCTAATCCAACTTTGCGTATACTAATGTTTTTGATCAGGAGATAGGGCCAACGCAGGCGTGTTACTACAGCACGATCCCTTTAACATTCTTTAACGTGATTCTATCATTATAGCTCTGAGAGAATCTTTCTCGCTAGCACCGTGATGCTTCCGCGACCCGCGATCCGAGTCCGTTCCGCGATGGTTACCCAAACCACCTATCCGTTGACTTTCTCATGCTCGTACCATGATGATCTTTACCAAGTTTACCGCGCTAGTACCGTGATGCACCCGTGATCCGCGATGATACCGTGATCGTTTAATCCCGGTTCCGCGCTCTCATACTGTGCAGATTTGTAAAACAGCGCGAAATACGGCACGGACAATGCCTTAAGCTTCGTGTTGATTTGATAGGCAACACCCGTTTGGCTGAAACACCGAGAGGGCATGAATGCGGTACGATCAGGGGTGGAGGCTGGACGAATCTCGCGATCGTCACGCGATAATTCCGGGCTCAGTTCATCGCTGTTCCGCGATTTAACACCCAAAATACATAGAAGCATAGACGCGATTCGCCCTCAGGGTGTAACTGGTAGAATCTCGCGATCATTCCGCGACATCCCCGGGCTCGATTCCTAGCGGTTCCGCGGTGGAGCACGGCGGGAGCATCGATGAGCGAACGCGGTACGCTCTCGGTTCGAGACTGGCAGAATCTCGAGGTCGTTCCGCAATAGCCCCATGCTAGAATCCTCTCGGCCGCTACTAGAAACCGAGCGGATTCTATCCGTGAACGATCGCGGGGGATTTTCTCAGAGTAATGCGGGACACACGGTCGGAGTTGGAGGCGCTGGCTAACAGATCCGCGTTGCTCGCCGCGCACGTCTCACTAGCTGTCACCTACGACGCAATACAATCTAAAATCACTCTTCACGAGGAACTTCGTTTTCGAGTTTTTCATGAAGATCAACTTTCCTGATTCCCATAACTAGATTAGCGTCAAAACATAGAGCGAGGCAGTCTAATCAATCAAAAAATTTCTTCAAATAGTGCACTTGGCCCGCCTTTTGAGTAGATCACGGCTACTCAGAGTTGACGAAAATCATCACGTGGATTCGTTTTTTTATTCCAAAAATTTGAAGCTAAAAATCGTTTCCTCTAGTTGATTTCTCTTCATCCGCAGCAAACGGACACTCCAAAAAGGCGCCATCGCTAGTTCAAACGCTCATCTTCGCCCTTTTTCTGATACCGTTATCTCTCACTAATGCGAGCGTCCGGTGGGGCGCGTTGGCTACATTCTTTACTAAACTATGGGGACGAACACAAAGCGGCAAAAATTAGAAAGCGATTTTTTTTTGCTTACGTTTCCTTTGAGAATCTACCGTATCGTCACTATAAAGCTACGATTCTGCAAGAGATTTAGTGGATATACAAAAAAATAGCCTGTGCTGGGCGACCGATACTGTTCTCTAGATAATATAGAGTTGGCACGGATCGGACTGATACTTTGCGATCTCTATTGAAGGTTTCTGCAAGCTCGGTGCCATAATTTTTAACGTACGTGCACCGAGTTTGAGCCAGCCTTCAGTAGGGAACTTGAAGTACATAATGTATAGCATATGAGTGCGATCCCTGCCGACTGTATGTATAATCGGTGTTGCGGTTCCGCAAGCAAATATGAGAAGTTCTCAAATTCAGCTGTTGAGAATCGCTTAGATACGGTGAATTTGGCTTAACGCTTACAACGGCCATAGCGTTTCAGGAGAGGCACCACGAGTATAATTGTGTCTCAGTAGCCCAGCAGATACGCTGACAGCTGAATCGGACTTGCGGTTTTCTCAAGATCTGGGAATGAGTTGCTCTGCACAGCGACCGGCTGTCGCGGAGCTCCCGCTCTTTAAACCTGTCGCATTCACAGTGCGCTGCACAGCGACAGGCTTCGACACATTTGAAGTATGTCAGCCCTCCGCGACACGTCGCTGCGGCTGACGCGCCATAATTGTTCCTACGGCAACCGATGCCGCTGCTCCGATGCAGGTCCCGCTCGATTTGTGCTAGATTTTATGCCTGTCGCTTATGACAGCGATCAAGTGTACCATACACCTTGAACATGGTTACCTGTCAAATACTGAACGCAACTTAATATGTACTTAGTACGTGGAACAGTGGACAGTAATGTGCTTATCTGGGCCAAATTCAGGTCCGCAATTGCGTCTCGACACGCTTTGCGGCCGCAAGCGCTCGAGTCAGTCGGGTTTCCAGCGCCAAAGCCGACTCGATGTGGCTTTTTTATACAATTTTCTTCAATTTTTTTTTTAGTTTGCACTTTCCAAATCCCACCTAGAGTCAGCAGATCGGCGGCTGCTGCGCTGGAAGCTCTTCTGACTCGGGAGCGTGCTGCCGCAAAGCGTGTCGAGACGCAATTGCGGACCGGAATTTGGCCCAGATAAGCACAGTACGTAGTTTCTCTTGTTTCACCACATTAATCATGTTTTTAGTAGTTATTGTTATTGATTGCTGTTTACGATTTACGATTCACGGTGGTTTTGTCGTAATTACGTTTTACGATTTACGAAATTTGAAATTTCATTTACGCACACCCTTGATCGGCACAATGGCGTCAGGACTCCGGCACAAAGGGATTAGCAGCATTCGTGCTGTAGCTAATGCTAACAGCAGGAGCTGCTGCCAATGAGCATGAGTTCCTGCTGCTTGTGCTGGAATACTACCTCTTTGTTTACCCCGGCACGCGTAATATCGCCAGCCCCTCTCTCCTCTCCAGGTATCTGCTGACACTCTCTATTGATTTGTCTGATAGGAATGAACATTGCAGCATCCTCTTGTACGACGGCGGCGGGTATTTAAGGCGGCCACTCTCGCCGAGGGGGCAGTTACGAGTTATTTTTGAGTGCGGTACGAGAAGGCCGTGACAAGGGTCATACCCAAAACCGGTAGAGAGGGTGGCAGTTCAACTCTTTAAAGGCAGTGTCCACGATAAAAACCATGTCTGTTTTTTTGGTGGGGATCGGCAGCTGCGGGGCCTAGCGCAACCCTAACGTTGAAAAAACTAAGAAAAATGAGCTCGGAACGGTCCCCTACGGGCCCAAAGTTGGACACCCGTCAGCTCGTCACCCCCAGATGCACTTTCCACGCCCACCGACGTGAACAAATGAAAGCTCGAGGTCGTGAGATGAGCGATGATTTCCAGTCATTAGTCCCTTTCTTCCCTTCATTCTCAAGTTCTCTCCTTACTCAGGTCAGCTCGCATACATCGGCTGCAAAAAGCGGAAGTTACAAGCCTCAGACAACTCGTCCAGCACGTTTCCTTAGCTAAATTTTTGAGGGACCATAACTCCGTTTCTAGAAGGTCTTGTACGATTCCAAAAACATCATTGGAATCAGCATAGGACCGTCTTCAAGATAGGCGGAAAAGCAAAAAACGATTCTTATCGTGAACACTGCCTTTAATGTTTATACGCTAATGTAGTTATAGAAATCAGGACATTTGCTTATCATGAAAAACTAAAAAACGAAGTTCTTAGTGGAGAAAGCTTCTAGATTGCGTTGCGTCGTAGGCGGCAGCTAGTGAGACGTGTGCTGCGCGCAATCTCTGTTATCATCTGTTATCCAGCGCCTCCAGCCCCGACCGTGTGCCCCGCGATATAATGATAAAATGCCGAGATGGCTGCCGAGATGTCATACGTTCGTGCAGTGGCAGTGTGGAGAAAAGAAGACTCTTTCCGTGCAAACCGACGACAACCTCTCCGCGGAGAGGGTTTTTGTCATGGGAGAGGTGCTGGCTGGCCGCAGCTTTCCTGGAAATCCTACTAAAAAGAGCCGGCGTCGAGAGGAACCCAGGACCCGCTCGGAAGAAGAAGAAGTACCCGTGTGCCACATGCGACAGAGGTGTCACTTGGAATGGAACCAGTGTCCAGTGTTTCGGGTGCCAAAGGTGTGTGCACTTCTCTTGTTCGGGTCTCAGTTCTGTGAGGCACCACGATTCTACCTTTCGTTGCCATTCTGTGCTCCGCCTCCAGTAACCCTAATTCCTCATCCACCAACCGCCCCATCTCTATTGTACACATAAATCTCGATTTTTGATTTTGCTGATTTGATGATACTTGTTATCCGAAGATAATCTTTCAGATAATGGATCGATGATTTTTGATTTTTTTAAATTTTTTTTTAGATTTTTTTGATTTAATTGATTTTGCTTAACCTAATACGTGAAGACCGCCGCACTACAGCTCTCGAAAAAGTTTCGATGCTTCCCATTTCACGCGTGATTTCGCTTTGATATGTTCTACGGATAAGCACAGACAAGGCGATCTCTCGTTTTGCACAACTCTTATCAATAGTTGGTTCAAATTCGACTGCCAAATCATACTTTCAACTGTTTCACTTCATTTCCCGAAAAACAAATTATTCTCGCCAAATCGTTCTCAGGAATATTTCAAAACCTTTTTTTCATTTTTCTTTATCTTCCCTTTTTAACAGAGTATATTTTTGTGACCATGCCAAATCTTTACTTTTGCCAGGAACCTAAACTTTCAGGAATTTTACCTGTTTTCATTCCTTCCACAGCGGTAGTCATATCGGTGAAAACACAGACTCACCGGTCTATCACAGCTATTTCGGAAAAATGAGTGATACCTCTAACAAACTACCGTATGTTAAGATAAGTCCGCAACCTCACCAGGTCCTACTTCCATTGCCGTAGACTATACCTTACGTGCGATCAGGAAACTCAGTCGCCAGGACGTACCTGCTATTACTGCTTCTACTGTCACTGCCATTATCAAATCAATGAAGAACTCAAAGGCAGAGGGACCTGATGGCATCTCGGCCGTTCACTTGAAGCATTTGCCGGAACAATATGCTGAGTTACTCAAACTCTACTTATCTATTCGTCGTTTAGCAGTGATATTATTCCTGCTCGTTGGAAACAAGCTCTTGTTCTCCCCATCCCCAAGCCTGGCAAACCAGAGGATGAAGCCACGTCACATCGTCCCATATCCCTATTATCTCCTATCGCTAAGCTGGCGGAAAAAATCATAAATCCGCATCTCCAAGGCGCACTACAGCAGAACGTCCATCAGCATGGCTTCAAAAAGGCGCACTCCACCATCACCGCACTAACATCAATTACTAAACATATCACCGCCGGTTTCAATAGGATAGCTCCCGCCGGCAGAAGTCTGGTCGTAGCAGTCGATCTGACTTCCGCCTTCGACAATGTCAACACTTCATTGTAGTCAAAATCGATTCTGGACTGTAATATGCCCGACTGGTGTAAACGATGGACTGACAACTTCGTCAAGAACCGCTCCATACGTGTGAAGTTCGACGGACACTTGTCGAAGTCGGTTCAACTGAAGGCAGGCGTTCCTCAAGGTGGAGTATTGTCACCAAACCTATTCTCTCTGTATCTATCCGATATTCCGAAGCCGCCACCCAACATCCATCTATGTCTGTATGCTGATGACATCACAATTGTATGTACAGACCATGTAATCGACCGTGCCATATACTTAGTATCCGAATCACTCCTTTTCTGATATCCGACCGGATATCCGAGATTCGGATAAACCGATATCCGAAAAAACGCATCATCTGAATCGAGCCAATATCCACGAAATTCAAAATCGGCATTATCTGAATCGGACCATTATCCGAAGGGTTAAAATTCGGATAAAATCGGATAAAATTCGGGTGAAATTTCGGGAAAAATCGGATAATTTTAGAATAAAATCGGATAAAATTGCACTCGGCCACGCCCATTTTTCCCTACCGCCTTTTATTTAGTACATCAACCCAGGATTTCTCTCCTCCTTCCGAAATCGGAAGAGTCGTTGCGGCGCCGAAAGATGGGGGTGATCAAGTGATATGACCAAGTGGCTAGTTATTCAGTGTGTAAGTTTTTTGTATAGTCGCTTTGCATACTTTTTACTTGCTAGTTGCCCTAAAAAACCTGTGTATTAGATAATACTGGGCCTACCAACGACGATAAGGTAATTGAAGATTTGTTTTCATATTTTGATTAATGTAAGTATATGAAGCTTGAATTTGGCATGTTAACATGCAAATGAAGTATTACTGTTTTCCCGATTATGGATGGTTTCAAAGACTTGCCATGATTACCTGATTTAATTTTCACCGTTTTGCCTCAACTTTGTTCCGAAAATATCCGAAGTTATCCGAAATTATCCGACCGGATATCCGTATCCGAATCATTGGAAAATGGCATTATCTGAATCGATCCATTATCCGAAAATTTGAAAAAGCGCATTATCTGAATCGAACCAATATCCGGAAAATTTAAATCGGCGTTATCCGAATCGATCCATTATCTGAAAAATTATCTTCGGATAACAAGTATACCGTGCCACTGCGGAGATGAACAAATACCTCTGCAGCCTGGCCAAATTCCTCGAATCGAAGCAGCTAAATGTCTCTCCTTCAAAGCCTAGCGTTACTCTGTGCACTACTACAACGGCTGAGCATCAACTGCATCCCGGGGTTCTCTGGGAAGGTAATCGGCTGCCCCTGTCTAAGCACCCTCGGCTACTTGGAGTCTTCCTGGACCCCTCACTGCGCTTTCACGAGAACACGCGCATCCGAGCCGCAACTGCTAACACGCGAAATAACATCCTCCGTGCTCTGGCGGGTACCACTTGGAGTAGCACAAAGGAAGTTTTGCTCACAACTTAAAAGGCCATGATACAGCCAACACTGAAATATGGAGCTCCGATATGGACCAGACATCTGTCGGAGACGTCCTGGAACAAGCTTCAACATGTACAGAACTCTGCACTACGTGTCATCACTGGCTGCCCGAAGTCAACACCTATACCCCATCTTGTCCAAGAATGTGCCCTACTTCCTGTCAAACAGCACTGCCAACTGCAGTCACAACAGTTTCACATTTGTTTGGGCGCATCATACCCAATTAGGTTTTGGTGGTACAGTAGTAGATTAATGCATTTATTTTCATACCAACTAACATAACAGCATATGCAAATTACCACAATCAATGTTACTACAACTATAGTTGTTTCCTTACTTGATCACCGTGACCAAGTACAAGTATTACCTTTCCTCCACTTTCAAGCTTACTGTTTACCTCGAATTACCTTTTACCATACCTTCGAAGGGCCTGGGTTTTCCTCTCAGCGCCTTTCCTGACGTCCCTAGAATGGCTGCTCTAACAGCTCTCGTCACAGCTCCGACCCCGCCCATGTACTGGCAGATGGGCTTATATACGGGCAGGGGGCGTGTTACTATCTCGAAAGAAAGTTCGAGACACTCCCGAGGGCGCGAGGTGCTCGAGTTCACCGAGTATAGATCAACAATCGGGCGGTGTATCGACCACCGAGTCGTATTGCTGAACGAGAGCCTCCCGGGAACGGTGGAGATTGAGATTCCATCCCATTATAGTCTTGCCGCTCTGAAGGTGGAGCTGATCGGACTTGTGCTACCGAAGCAGAGGCTTCCACTTTCAAAACATTTACCACAAAATAAAACATTTTTACGAACATGGCAATTAAATTTCAACTGTGGCGTATCATAAAACGAATCTCTCGACGGAGTGGTGGACGCGGTGCTGCTTGTGCTTACTGAGACGAAATGGAGAGGTGGTGGTGGAGTGGTGCACTGAGGTGAAGACGGAATGGATGTCTGAAGCGGTGGTGGATTGGTGAAGCGATGGCGGTGTCGATTGGGCGCTGTTGGTTCTAGGTGCGGTGCGGCGTCGTTGTTTCGAAGTGATTCCGTTCTTCCATATTCCAACATTTACCATGTTACCTACTTTACAGTTTTCCGTTTTCGCATTTTAAGGTTTTCAGGTAAGGAAACAACTATTTAAATCTGCCTTGTCCCCCAAATCTTTCCTGTTTGCGCGTAACTTGCTCGTTTAATTGCCCTTACGCATCGGGAACTTGAAGGTGCACAGAGCGGAGTGATGAGTTTTCTCCTCCTGCTTCCTTCCCTCCGAGCGACAATAGTAGCAACTGCTTGTAGTTCTACATGCCGTTGCCAAATGTGTCGTCGCTTTCCCAAGGCACCTTTCGCACTTGTTTCTTTGGATTAAGCGGTTTCGGCGCGCGGTCAAGGTTGCGTATGCGTCACAATTTGTGGCGTAATGTTCGCCATCACAAAACATACAAAGAGTTACGGACTTCTTCGCGGGTTTGCTTGCCGAACTCAGCTGGTTCGATGACGATGGCCCATCATTGCCTCGTGGTTGTGCGGCTGCATTGTTGTTGACATGCACGGCGTTTCCAACCTTGTCATGGTTACCTGAAGTTAGCTGATAAATATTATCATTGACTTCCCACTGAAGAGGCTTAACATCTTAGGCATCATTAATAATGTGACATTATTGTTACCTGCGATATTGTCGTCACTGTGTGACTTGCCATTACCCGAGCTGGTAACCTTGTCGAGCTTCACTTCGACTGTCTCGACGACGTCCTGGAAGTTTATCTTTTTTAACTGAATTATCGATAAAAGTATTTTACTAATACCTCTTTCTTAATCTTTTTTGCCTGATATTCGAGCGTGTGATGCATTTTTCTTTTCCGATTCTTGAAAAAAAAGTAAGATTAACGGTGCAATCCAAAAAAAAATTCACTTCCATCAATTTTCCATTGAATTATTACATTTGAAAATAATTCTTGAAAATGTTCACCATAAGGTAGGATAGGCGGGCTTTCAAGTCATCATGGATCGCATCCATTCTCTCGTGCAGCCCTTCTTGGATGTTTTCAACTTTGCCATATAGTTCGTCCAAGAGCACTGTGATTGCCTCAAGTGGTGTCTGGGTGTCCGGTTGTTGTGGGTTCGACGCAGATTATTGCTCTGATGCCGACCGCGATCCCGGATCTGGCACCTCCATGAGCGAATCGTTTTGCATTTTCTCAGTAGGCTCGCTCATTCTGAAACGGTAATTCATTATTGCATCACACTTTGTTACCTTATAATTACATCATAGGCGCCTAATTCCACATTTCAGAAAAAATGCCACTATCTTCATGAGAATTACCACGATATATCTAAATGATTCCCAGATTTTCCTCAAAACTGACATGAATATGAGAAATATTCGCAAAGGAAAGCACGCTATGCTGGCGAGAAAGAGGAACGATCTGCTTTTATTATTTCCCGTATGTTGACCGCAAAGTTTTCCGAGATAAGACAGCGTCATTCCCAGTGTGAGAAACAGCACGACCGTCATGAACACTGTGTAAAGTAGAAATTTCTTGCAAGTTTGCAGAAAATGTCCGATGTCTGGAAACTGCAGATCGAAAATTCCCTCTGGTTTCGTACTGTTATCCCATATTTTGACATATTTTCTCAAGTGTTTCTTTTCGTTTACATAATTCAATACCGCTTCTAATTTGAATATTGTTGTAAATGTTCCGCACAGTGCGGTACATTGCTCGTCAACCTGAGCTTTTCCAAAAAACATGGGGATTCTGTTAGAATATCCTTGCCTCGAACAGAACAGTACGAACTCTTGTGTATTACACGTCACTTGTGCAATTGCGGATTGCACACTAGCATAGCAAAGTATTTGAGCCATGGATCCCTTTACGCAATTGTAACACCCCACTAAGCTCATGGGTATGATATTACAAGTGAAGTCTAGCGTTTCTTGAAATATTTCCGTTATGTTGCTATTCAACACAATTGCAAGTTCAACCGCAGCTTCTCTTGTTCGAACCGTCGGGTTTGCCTTGTCTCCATCAGTCGCGATCAATCCGTTCGGGATCGATAATGGCAGACTGTTTGCGAGCTTGAAGAGGCTAGTCACATTGTTTTGTTCGCAGTAACAATTTACCGTGTCTTCCGCTGGGTTGCATTTGCACGAATCCTTTATCGCGCAAAGTGTATCATTACGCGATTCGTGATTGAAACAAGCGTAATTGAATTCGAATCTTTCGTCTAGAATAGCAGTTGACTTTCCATTAGTCAGAAACCTTTTATGGAATATTGACATCGGGCTTGTGACAATGGACGTAGCTTCCACTGAGAGGGTTCCCAAGAAATTTACCGATCCAAGAGGCGTCTTTACCGAAAAATGTTCCACATGCTCATCACTGCGTAATTGCTGAATATGAATACTTGCCCTTTCATACCAGAACGGGTAGTTGAAAACTTCGTATATGTTGTCGTCTAGTGGAACATGGTAAATACGGTAAAAAAGGCATCCAGAGGACGGATACCCGCACGAACAGCCGAGCCCTCCGCAGGACTCCATGCAGTACGTGATACCGGTATGATTATTTGCCATGTCCAGCTCATCGACAAGCGTTTCCTGTGTGATTTTTGCACATTTTTTGCCAGTACATGAGCCCATGTGAGGGCAGCGTTTCCTGTACTTTACCCTTATTTCCGTGTTTCTAGTGCTGCACAACGTTTTGCGTCTACAACTGAGAATTACCTCTTTAAAGGCTACTTTCACTATGTGCCGTAGCCTTTCACCGTCCTTCAGATGTAGGCATAATTCTGGTTGCATGAGGCTCAATTTAGCTATTACTGTGTGAATTTTTGAACAGTTGCGTTCTTCATTCGTACAACTCCAAGTTGAGGATGGCACTATTATCGTTTGTTGACACCCCATCACTTTACTTGCAGATGCACAAGCCAACACAATCGCAACAACGCGTATTAGCGTGGATGCATTCCATGGATTGTGTGGCCTTCTACTGATTTCGATCAAATCAATATTCTCTTCTCCAGTTTCCCTCTTCCGGCAGAAAAGTCTTTTACAGTTTCGTATACCTCGTCTTCCGCGCAGACTGCCACACAGCTTTGATAATTTTCGTTTCATTCTCTTTGCTATAGAAATCACAACGAAAATGGTTACACTTGTCACATATAAAATTATTGTGGCTATTCCTATTGCAATGCGCGGCCAACATTCTGGATTCGCTATCATTGCTTTACAGAAATTACAGGAGATTTGTTCACAGTACGGGCTCGGAGGGCAGGCCCAGTACTCGGCCTGAGTTTCATTTTTTACCAACGCTTTCATCGCTACGCGATAGGTATGGAGCGTGATATCCGGTGAGAACTGAACAGTAATGTTTCGGCGCGGTTGTCGAATTTCAAAACACTGCTCGTCACCGCATATTTCTATTTCCTTAAAAGCCAAACTAAGGTTTATATTTACACCTCCTTTGACGCACTTAATTCTTGCTAGAGGCTCTCTCCTTGCGTTCGTAGCAGATATTACCATTGTAACGATCGCTAGTATTATCCACCTATTCCACGGCAATTGATAATTGCTGGTAGTGCAAAAAGACGTGGTGTGCGTTGTTGTTTTTAGCTTCGCGCGGCAAGAATGGTCGCCGCCGTTCTCTGTGAGGCGATGACTCCCTCTTACTCGTGCGAATTTTTTCGTGGCCCTTTTCTTCACCTTTTGCGACTTCCATGTCAGTATCTTTCTGTTGCTCATTTTCAATTTCTAGCGGTACCAGCATATTTACGGAGCGTACCACATTTGTTTTTGCTGTCCGTAGTTTTGCTGACCTTATTTGTTCGTCACAATCTCGGACCAATTCGGTGACTAATCCGAGTTGCCATTCACTACGAGGAGATTCTTTGTCCATTATAAGAACAACTTCCCCGACTTTGGGCTCTATACGAGTAAAAACTTTTTGTTTTATTCGCTTGTGATGGGAATTTCGCAGCTCGAGTAGATAATTTTCGTTCCAATTTTTCCACAGCCGTTGTTGGTAACCTCCTTGCTGCTGCAAGTAGTCAATTGCTTGTTCTCTTCTAGAAATGACTGGTAAATACGAAGAGTCATTTTCTTGTCCTTCGTCTTCATTGTGTGATAGGAGAGCAATTTTTGCCTGTGGTACGAGGAAGTCGATGGGCCGAATTACCATCGAATCTTCAACCGTACTCCCACAATAAGTCAAGGGTTGTGAGTTCACCATAGCCTCGCATTCACATATAAGTGTAGTGAACTCATTCTCTTCTGGTATTCGACTCCCGTTAACTTTTTTGAGAACAGTCTTCATAATTCCAATAAGCCTTTCATAAAAGCCTCCTTTCCATGGTGAAGGCGGAGTGATAAATTTCCACTCAATCTCCTGGTTTGTTAGGAAAGTTTCCAAATTTTGATCCTTTAACTGAGAATTCCTTTCAAAACCCGCTATCACTTCTTCCCCAAGCTTAAAATTCGTCTCGTTATCGGAAATTATAAGTTCTGGCTTTCCTCGTCTTGCACAAAACCGGCGTAGAGCATGGATGAGTGCTATAGCTCCAAGATTGTCAACGATTTCCAGATGTATTGCTCGCGTTGACATGCATGTTATCAGTACAATCCATCTCTTAACCTCTTGTTTTGCAGAGTCAATGACTCGACGTGGCCCAGCCAGATCGATCCCTATATGGGAGAAAGGACGGGATGGTTCAGTCCGAGAACTGGGCAGCGGTGGAGATTCGGGATAGAAGTACGGTTTTCCGTTCCACTTCTTGCATGTCACACATTTACTGAGATATTTCTTTACCGTTTGTCTACCTTTAGGGATCCAGAAGCGTAACCGAACCGCTGCAAGCGTGGCATTGACGCCCTGGTGACCGCACTGGAGGTGAGCATCGCGTACAAAAAGAGCGGTGAGATCTTTATTAGGTAGAAGCAAAATGGGTTGCAACGTGTCTCGTGTCAAATTTCTTGCCGAAATTCGCCCCTTGCATCTATAAAGGCCATGCTCATCTCTGAACAGATCCAAGTCTTTCCATTTCTTATGTTGTTTTGACGTGATTAGTGCTTGCATTATTCTGATCAAGACTCTTTCAGCAGCACGTACATCGTCAACGGAAAGATCGCTCAGAGGTCGCAGATGGCTAACGCTCAGGACTTCTGGTACGGACTTCTCAAGATGTTGTTGATGGGCTTCTCTCAAGTTTTCATATACTTTTACCCGAATAAACTTTAGAACCAGAGCAGTTACTCTCTTGCATTTGGTTAGGTTTGAATACTGATGTTGAAGAAGAGGATTGATCCCGTTCTCATCCGTACTCAACGTTGAAACGTTCACACATCTTTCCATTTCATTTTTCAAATTTTCTACAGAAACAGTCCTTGGAGATATGTTCCCTTCCGTAGAGTCGGAATTTTGCCGACTCCAGTTGAACCCTTCTAGCAGCTGAGACTTCCCTGCTTCTTCTTGTAGAAACCGTGGTCCAGACCACCACACGTGTGTTTCCATCTGGAGTTTAGTGAGACCTCGTGTGGCGCAATCAGCGGGGTTCAAATTAGTTGGCACATAGTGGAGATGTGTGCAAACGCTATCATCACAGAATTCCTGCAACCGTCGCTTTATTTCCTTGCAACGGTTTTCGATGAATGTGCCATTTTTGTTCTCTGCTTGAATCCAGTGAAGAGCAACTCGTGAGTCACTATACAAGTGAATCGAAGTTGGTCTACTGGAAAGTTCTTTCAGAGTAAATGACGTGAGACGAGCTCCAATCAGCAGTGCCATTAGTTCCAATCGAGGAATTGTTTGCTTAGTTTCCTTTTCTTTAAGAGGAGCCAGTCTTTGCCTTGCCATTAGGATGGAGCACTTCACTTGGCTCTCATCAATAGTTCTTAAATAAATTACTGCTGCGAACGATTGTGTTGAGGCGTCGACAAATGTGTGTAGCTCAGAAGTTTTCCCTTTAGAGTTTTCCATGATCATGCGAGGAAAGAAAACTGTGTATTCGTTTGCATCCGCACATATTTTTCTCCATTTTTCTTTGTCATCCTTCGAAACGGGCTCATCCCACTCGTAGTCAGACTTCCACAGCTGTTGCAGAAGTAACTTGGCGGGTAGTCCTAGGGGTGATAAATACCCGAGTGGATCAAACGTTGTGTGTGTTGCCTGCAGGACCTTCCTTTTTGTTACCGGCTCAGTGTAGCGCAGTTTGCAACGCAACATGTACTGATCCAAGTGCGGAATCCAGGGTATTCCCAATATCTTGTGATTCTGACTTTGTGACTTATCCTCAGTTGGTATTTTCCCATTGCATTTCTCATCATTGGTGATGAATTGCCGTAAATTCATAGACATATTGCTGAAAATTTGTTTGCAGTTCTTATACATGTCAAAAAGAAATTCTGCAGAATCGCTCATTAGAAGAACGTTGTCGACATATAAATTGGCGTTTAGTTGATCACATAATTCCTTATCGATTTCCCTTTGTTGTCCAATTCCGTACTTGATGGAGATTCCGAGCAGGAAAGGAGATGCGTTTATGCCGAATGGTAACCGGCAAAAACGCATAGGTTTCACATTATCCGGCGTAGGGGGTTTAGTGGTGTCCTTTAACCAAAGGAATCTCACCGAATCTCTTTCTGACTGCTGTAGGTGAATCATGTGGAACGCTTTTTCCACATCTGCTATCATTACCTCCGAGTGAACCTTATAAGTGGACCTTGGTTAATGACGTCATTCAGGCTGAGTTCGCCTTTACAGTGAGACGAAGCGTCCAGAACAATTCGCGTCTTTGTCGTTGTACTTTCTTCTCTTATCACTGCCTGATGAGGTATGTAGTAGAGCGGATTGCCACTCTCTACACGTTCTATGGCTTCCTCAATTATGTGTTTTGCCCTTTGATCTTCAATGATCTTGCAATATTCTTTCCAACATTTGGGATTCTTTTCTCTCATTTTGAATAACGCATGTAGTCGGCTCGCAGCCAAGCTATAGTTATCCGGAAGACTGTGCTTGTTGGCCTTCCATGGGAAACGTACAAAAATTTGTCCATTTTCCATGTACACGCTGGAATAAAATTCAGCAATGATGCGAGCGTTTTCCTCCTCAAGGGTACTAAGATCATCGGTTCCAACTCCTGGTAATTTCCAAAGATCTGAATAGTCCCCATGATTCTGACTGTTTGGGAAGCTAGACTGAATTTCGCTCACACAAATTCTTCCGTGCTCGGGCAGCTCTTCCCTGCGTGTTTGACCAGACACCACAGGACCAAAAAAGGTTGATGCCACGTGGAGACCTGATGGTAGATTGTTCAACTGTTCGTCAAAACTGATAACCTGATTGAAATAGTCTATTCCCATCAGTATTTCAGGTATTACGTACGAGGGAATTAAAACGTCCTCGTTCTCTGGGGAACGATTTTGGAGAGCTTCCTTGTCTTCCGCGGATAGTTCCCCAATGCGAAGACAAGGCATGATCTTGTCATGAGTGAGAAAGCGTACTTCAAAGCTCTGCCCTGATTCATTGCAGAGAAGAGTGTTGACTCTTTTCACTTTCTTTCTTTCTGCTCTGCCTCCAAAAGTAGTCACGTTTATCACCGTTTCCATGTGAGGCTTCAGCTTCAATCGTTTTACCAGGTCAGATGAAATGAATGACTGATCTGAAGCTGAATCCAGCAGAGCAAACACTTTTTGCCTTTCTCCTGATATTGCATCCTTCAGATATACCGGTACTATCATTAGGCGAGTATGTTCTTCATCTTCATTGTTGTTGAAAGTTCTCTCTTCCGTGTCATTTTCTGGTGTCGGAAGATAATTGTTTGCGTTCAATGCCACGTTTACATTCACATCCCTTTCCGATTGCCTAGGAGGTGTGAGGGAACGCGAGAACCTAACTCGCTGCGTGTTCGTGTTACTCGTACGAAACGATGAGTCACGATTGTTCGGAGAACGCGAGCCTGCGAAAGTTCTGCGGCGCCCTGCTGACGGAGATCTTGTTTGATAGGGACAGAGTTGGTTCCTGTATAGCCAGGGAAATTTCTTCTTCGCGAAGATTGTCCAAAATTGGAAGTGGCGTAACTATCACCTCTTCTTGCAATCCGTCCTCCTCTCATTCTAGGAGTGCTTCCATGAACAGTGGGTTGGCGACCCAGTCTCTGTTCGCGTGAGTAGCTCCTACTTCTTGCTGACCGCCACTGCGGTGGAGAGTAAGTTCTAGATGCACGCCTACGGCATATAGAAGGGTGATGGTTACCATTGCAGAACGAACAGTTCGATCGTCTGCAAGCGTTTGATCGATGCAACGTACTGAAGCACTTCCAACATGCCTCCAGCGTTTTCAGTCGAGTAATTTTGTCTTCCACTGTTCTATATTTCGGACAGTCTTTGAAGGGGTGGTTATTTCCACATCCCGTACACGTTATGCTGAACTGCATGCGTGTATGGAAAACAGAAATATCTTCTGCCTCGTGACATTCGGTTCGACTATCTAAGTGCTCCTTCCTCTTAACAATTATGGAAACATTTTCCAGTAACTCTTCCATGTTCCAGGTGCGACTTGAGTCGAATTCTTTTTTCATCACTTCTTGTCGAACACTGTTACTGAATGTGTCTAGGACCATACTTGTCATATTTGTTGTGTCCACGACTTTCCCTTGCTTCCGGAGAGTTTCTATAATTGCCTGGACATCATTTAGATTATTGCGCAAAGACCGCGAGTCGTCACGGCATTGCTTCATCGCATGTAATTTTCGTATCATTACCATAGTTATACGCTTCGGATCTTGGAATTGCCTTTTGAGCTGTTCAATTGCCTTTTCGTAAGAGTTGCCGGTTCTCGGGATCATTTTTATTGCTCTCGCTGCGTCACCTTTACAGCAGCTAATTAGTATGGATAACTTTTCTATATTCGAATAAGGCTGTTTATGAACAAGCTCTTCAAATAGTTCCCAGAATGCATCGAACTCTGTTGTCTTTCCGGTAAAGTCCGGGATTTTCAATTCATTACCGAATAGCCTCCTATCCATTACCCAATTCTGAGTCAACCCGGTGTGTGTTTGCTGTGTGGGGAGCTGTACCTGATGTTGACCACTGGGCCCTGTTCTCTCTTCTCCGTAGGGAGTCTGTGGGGTTGCCCCTTGGCCTTGGTTATGTTCAGGCGACACTGCTGTGAGTTCTCGTCTCAGGATTGCGTCCTGGCAATGGAGTTCCAACAGCCTTTTTTCCAGTTTCCTACCCAGCTCTGTTACCGTTTCAAGTACGTCCTCCCCATTTACGGAATTCCAGTACTCATCAAACAGAATTTCTGATTCATCACCAGATCCTACATCATACTGTTTGAGGTCTAATAATGCATGGTTGCACTCTGTATAGTACTGGCTCAGCTTAGTTGCACGATTCTCTATTTTACCGATGAGTTCTTTTATCAATATTTCCTTCGTTGTCAAGAACTGTTGCAGCTCTTCGACAGCCTTAGGGAATTGCCACGAGTCTGTGAAGACTTCACTTTCTTTGACCAGGTGGGCCAAAGCGTTTACTTGCCGGGTAATCTGTTGCTTTGCAACTTTGAGGTTAAACCTTGTTGCCTTCTCCATGGAAGACGACGCAGCCATATTGTTCAAGTATGACCATACCGCTACCTCTACCGCTATATATACTTGCTGCGGTTTGATCTTACATCTTGTTTTATTTTGAAATCCGCCTCTCGGAGGGCGGTGCTTCCTCTCTAGCGAGCGAGGAATTTGATCTCGGCGTGGGAGCCGAACGATCTCGAAGTTCGTTGTTGATTTTTCTAACTTTATAAATGTTTTGAAAATCTTATCTAGATGATCGATCATCTGAGGGGAGCATGGGAGAGGAATTTGCTCCCGTTCAAGACTGGTATGTCATATGGTTTGCATGCATATTTCAACGATAAGAGAAACGGTCGTTTCAAGACGAGAAACAAGTAAAACAAAATATTTCCCCGTGGAAATATTGCTGCTGCTCTCTGCAGGCTGCAAAACGTGGGTAACATTTGCAAGGAGGTCATCGAACTCTTCTCCTGCGTTGAAGTTTGCATATTTTAGAATTTGCAATGAATTGTTTGCAAAATGATGCAGAATTCAACGCAGGCCGGTGTCGGCTTGTATTAGTACTTTGTAAATCTGTTGTCGACAAGATTAGGCCTTTGGTGTCGGTTTTCAGAACCTTCCTTTGTACTTTCCTTTCAAATTACCAGTAAAATTTCACGCTAGCTTCGAGATTTCCATTTTACCACATGAAAATAGGTTGATATTTTTAAACCTTGTACAAGGGAAATAAGAAGATGAAGAAATATGGGTAACAATGTAGAGAAAATGAGGTTATAAGACTGAACGTGAGAAAAAAAGGAAGAACAAGTGGAGAGGAATTGTTGCGCCGAATCATTGGCATGTTGATCAGACATGCCGGGTATGAACGCGCAACTGGACCCGTTTTAATTTCACTCAGAGCACTTTGCTCATCATTCATAGGTGCCGTTGGCGATTGCGATTTCCTTAGAATCACGTGTACTTTCCTGGTTTCCTATATCTTCACTGATTTCTTTTTTTTTTCAAAATTTCCATTACCTTGTAAATTGCACGCATTTCCCTTTCTTTTGCATTTGAGTTTCCCTTGCGTTTTGTTTTCCCGGCCGATGCACCATGTTTGGGCGCATCATACCCAATTAGGTTTTGGTGGTACAGTAGAAGATTAATGCATTTATTTTCATACTAACTAACATAACAGCATATGCAAATTACCACAATCAATGTTACTACAACTATAGTTGTTTCCTTACTTGATCACCGTGACCAAGTATTACCTTTCCTCCGCTTTCAAGCTTACTGTTTACCTCAGATTACCTTTTACCATACCTTCGAAGGGCCTGGGACTTCCTCTCAGCGCCTTTGCTGACGTCCCTAGAATGGCTGCTCTAACAGCTCTCGTCACAGCTCCGACCCCGCCCATGTACTGGCAGATGGGCTTATATACGGGCAGGGGGCGTGTTACTATCTCGAAAGAAAGTTCGAGACAACATTGGCATAGTCAAGAATGACGCACATCCCAACTACCCACTCCTGTCATCTGATTCTCATCCCCGAAATATTCGCACACCGCTCCATGCTGCTTTTCTACATTGGATCGTCAAAGATGGGCTAGCTGCCGAGATGTCGTACGATCGTGTCGTGGCAGTGTGGAGGAAAGAAGATCGCCTACGTACAAACCGACGTCTACCCCTCCGAGAAGAGTGTTTTTGTCATGAGAGAGGTGCTGGTCGGCCGCAGCTCTCCTGAGGATTTTATTACAAATGGCCGGCGCCGAAAGGAATCCAGGACCCGCGAAGAAGAAGAAGTACCCATGTGCCACATGCGACAGAGATGTCAATTGGTATGGAACCAGCGTCCAATGTTTTGGATGCGAAAGGTGGGTGCACTTCTCTTGTTCGGGCCTCAGTTCTGTGAGGCATCATGACTCATCCTTTCGTTGTGTTTTATGCTCTGCCCCCAGTAACTCTGATTCCTCAATTACCAATCGCCCCCTCTCCATTGTTCACATTAATCTCAACGGCCTTCACACCAAACAATCTGAACTCTCTCTATTCGCACGTTCTCATCACCCGGATGTTATCATGGTTCAAGAAACCAAGCTCTCTCCATCTACCACTTATCCCCAACCTAACATTCCGGGCTACACCGCCTATCACAGGCCAAGGACAGCTCTTGGGGGCGGAGTGTCTACTTTCGTGCAATCTGCATTACCTTCTCATAGTATCCCTAATACTCCTAAGGACGGTACTCTCGAGTACATTCCTGTCCACCTCCCCCTCGAAACCCCTTTATCTCTATTTAACATCTATATTCCTCCTATATCATCTTGTCCCCCCTCTTAAAATCCTATTCTCCTCCTTAAGCAGTTGTACGACTGCTCACTCTCCCCTTCAGCTGTCTTTGCGGGTGACTTCAATGCTCACCCGTTCTGTTCCGCTCTTGATTCTGACGCCAGAGGGGAAGATGTCGAAGAATGGGCTGAGGAGTGTGACCTGGTTATCCTCAATGATGACCAGCCCACTCGTCTCCCTGCCAACCGCCGACCTTCTAGCCAAGATATCTCTCTTGTGTCATCCAATCTTTCTAATGCTTGCACGTGGTCCACATCCACATCTCTCTCCAGTGATCACATTCCCATCTTTATCTATATTAATCTCTCTGACCCTCTTACCCCTTACTCTGGTTTTCGTCATCGTACCTATCTTAATTTAGGCCTAGCAGACTGGACCCTGTTCAAAGATGTTGCACTCCGCCATGCGGTCGACTACCCATGGAATGATGATGTTCATCAGAAAGAGCGCCATCTAACAAGTGCCATCCGCAAGGCCACGAAAGCAGCAATTCCTGAGGGTCGTGTCAAGACCTTTTTTCCAAATGTCAGCAGGGAAATACTGCAGAAGATAAGAACCAGAGATGAGAAGAGAGCCGCAGACCATCTTGACCCGGAGATTGCTGTGCTGGATGAGATCAAGCAGGATCTGGATAAGAACAAGAGGGAATGCTGGGAGAAGTTCACTGAAAAGCTGAATTTTAAGGCTAACTTAACTACGACGGAAAGTGTTGAGGAAAATTTCCGGAAAGTCCGCTCCCCCGTTGAGCTCCGCTATTGAGTTCGAGGAGAACGACTTCAAATGAGGGAAAGCGGCTGCTTCCGCACTCGGCAAGAACTTTTTCATCACACGTACAAAGCGAGGCGTTCAAAACAGAGTCACGGTTAGAGAGCTGAGCCGGTTGCCGCTCATGAACGCATCTGAGGCCTTTACTCTCACACAAGTAGAGAAGGCTATCAAAGAAATGCGGAATTCGAAGGCTATCGGACCTGACGGTGTCTCCCCAGCCATCCTGAAGAAGCTTCCCACGGAACTTCTACCGATGCTTGCAGATATCATTAACACTTCTTTCCGGACCTGCACTCTACCCCAAGCTTGGAAGACAGCCAATGTGATACCGTTGCCAAAGCCAGGCAAGTCCCAAAGCACGGCAAAAGGCTTTCGACCAATAAGCCTGTTATCGCCCGTCGCTAAATTAGCTGAAAAGTTGATCGTGACGGACCTGGCTGGTCAAAATGAGCGACAGCAGCATCAGCATGGGTTCAGGAAACTTCACTCTTCTACCACTGCTCTATTGGAGATCGTGAGCTCTGCGATCGATGGGTTAAACATGAGAAAGCCCCTGAGAACGGTGGCCGTCGCCCTCGACCTGAGCAAAGCGTTTGACTCTGTTAACTTGTGACTGCTGTCCGAGATACTGCTCAAGTCGTCGCATGGCAGAAGCGATGGATTGCAGCGTTCACGAAAGGCCGCCGGGCTAAGGTTCTGCTCCCGGACCACGTATCCGATAGCATTCCAATAGCAGCCGGTGTACCGCAAGGCGGAGTGTTGTCCCCTGCCCTATTCAGCCTGTATCTAGAGGACATTCCCGAACTTCCCAATTATGTAAAGATTGTAATGTATGCCGACGACATCACCATCATGCGCCAGGAGCGTGACCTGCAGATAGCCGCTAACAAGATCAGCGCCTATCTAGTCGTGTTGAAGCTCTTCCTCGATAATATGATGCTCACAGTCTCTGCCGCAAAATCCTCTGTTTCAGTGTTCACAACAAACGCCAAGGAACACAGTGCCCATCCTGATGTCAAATGGGATGGTGACCTGTTGCCAGCAGCAAAATTCCCCAAGCTGCTTGGCCTTATTCTTGATCCGTCACTGAAGTTCCACAAAAACGCGGAACAGAAACAAACAGTCGTCAAGGCTAGGCTTAATATTTTGAGAGCTCTCGGAGGAACTTCATGGGGAAGCAGCCGAGACTATATTGGGAACCTACAGAGCAATACTTCAGCCGGCTCTGGAATATGCGGCACCAGTGTGGCAGCACCTGGTGTCTGACAGCTCCAGGAATAAGCTGCAACGTGTACAGAATGCTGCGCTTAGAATTGCTACCGGTTGTGCAAGGAGCTCTCCGGTGGAGCATCTTCACGCGGAGGCCTGCATATTGCCGGTCAAGGAGCATTGTGAAGTCCAGGCACAGCAGATGTATATTAATGTTCTGAGACAGCCGAATCATCCGTCAAAGAGAATCATGAAGCCCATAAGAGAGAAGTCGATTAGGACGCCGTTCGCCGATGCTCCTCGTAAAATTGATGTACAGAGATGGGCCGACTCCAACATGGAAAGGCTTCGTCTTCTGCGTGAGGAGCACACCCAGTTTGTTCGAGGATATCTAGCGAAAGCGGCTGTGAACCCTATCTTGGGAACACTGCCGCCTCGGGTTTGCGAGTCCGAGTCTCAACTCGGCAGACGAGCCAGATAAGCTCTTGCCTCGCTGCGCTGTGGTCACTCTATTCTGCTCATGTCTTACGTCAACAAGATCGACAGCAGCCGACCAGACGCATGCCCGGACTGTGGTGCTCCCGGACACGACACGGCGCACTTGTTCATGTGCCCGAAGAGACCTACCTCCTTAACCACAATGGACCTTTGGACGAATCCTGTGAAGGCCGCCCAGTTCCTCAACCTATGACAAAAACCACTTTGAGGCTGCAGAAGAAGAAGAAGAAGAAGAAGAAGAAGAAGAAGAAGAAGAAGAAGAAGAAGAAGAAGAAGAAGAAGAAGAAGAAGAAGAAGAAGAAGAAGAAGAAGAAGATGGGCTACCTCTGAGCTCACAAGGAAGAGGCTGCAGCAAATTGAACACACCAGATTCGTGTCTGAATACCTGTCCTGTGCCCTTCCCAATCCCATCCTTGGTACAGTGCCTCCTACGGTCGATGACAGCGAGGAGACTCTGCGCAGACGCTCCCGCGTCACTCTGGCGGGTCTACGTTGCGGTCACTCTTCGTACCTCAAAGCCTATGCACATAGGATCGACGAGTCGGTCCCAGATCAATGTCCTGACTGTCATATTGCTGGCCATGCTTCACTACATTTATTTTCATGCTCTGCCAGACCTACTTCTCTGTCTGCTGGTTATATGTGGAACAAGCCGTGTGATGTGGCCACCTTTCTACGCCTATGAGAAGAAACCCCGATGTGGCTGATAAGAAGAAGAAGAAGGCCCCCGTCAGACTTCGTCGAAAAACCTGCTGAGTCCGAATGGGTCCGGGGCGGAAAACCCGTCCTCGACCGTCTGCAACCGACAGAGTCCGGTTGCCCCAGCGCCACCCAGTTCCTCTGCGAAACACGCAATCAATAGTCAGCGGCAGCAGTAGGTGGGGCAGAGCGCAGACGACGAGAGTCGGGATACGGCGGGACTCGGCAGGTCGCAGTCGGCCGAAGAAAATGCACCCAAATCACGTGAGAAACTCCTATATCGACCGGGTGGGGTGAGAATGGTTTCGGTTGGGACCAGGGATGTGCGGCAATTGCCGTTTGCCGTTTGTCGGCCATTTTTGGGACTTTTTTGCCGTTTGTCGTTGGCCGAATTTTTTGTTATTTTTCCGACAGGAATCGGCAAAACATCGGAAGGAAACGCCGCCTATGCTCGCGGCTATGTGGGCACTAGGAGTAATCCGATTATCCATTGTCATCTGAAGTTATTTGAGTTATCTGAAGTAGTAGTAAATCTGTTTAAAAACGTGGGTTAACTCGCGGTAAATTGTTCCTGAACGCGAGCTTTTTATTCGAAGATTTCCAGGAAAGGGACCTGTCATTGCTGAAACTACGCACTCGCATGCCACGTTATGAGACATTAGATACGCATAATGTAAAAAAATTCCCCCAAAAAATGGTTCATTCTGTCTTTTCTGGAAAAATATTGATTTAGAAAAACATTTCTGAAGATTTTTTGAACTTTTTCAGCTCGCAGTAAACTCGCGCGAAAGCTCAACCTAAAGGCAGTGTTCACGATAAAAATCATATTTCTGTTTTTCCACCTATCTTGAAAACGGCCCCATGCTGATTCCAACGATGTCTCTGAAATAGTACAAGACCTTCTGGGAACGGAGTTATGGTCCCTCAAAAATTGAGCTAAGGAAACAAGGTGGACGAGTTGTCCGAGGCTTGTAACTGCCGTCCCTTGCATCCGATGTATGAGACCTGACCTGAGTAAAGAGAGAAGTTGGGAATAAAGGGAAGAACGTGGCTAATGAGTGGAAATCATCGCTCATCTCACAATCTCGAGCATTCATTTGTTCACGTCGGTGGGCGCGTGTTGCGCTTTTGGAGCTTGCCTTGCGCTCGAATTGGCAACTTCAGGCTCTTTTGGAGCTTTTCCTGGCTCGTTTTCATGCGTTTTTTCGACGTCAACGTTACAGTGTGCCCCTCCACTACCCATTCCTAGTGGAAACTGGAACATATTTTTTATCGTGAACACTGCCTTCAGAGCGAGCTGACAGAAGAATTGGAACTAGTGTGTAAATGAGAATAAAGATGGATAGTTTTCGAAAAACGTCCTCCGGAGAACTTTTCTAAAGTTATCTATCGTTTTCTTCATTCATTATCTATTTCCATTTTCTCTGTCAGCTCGCGTTATGTTGCAGTTCTGCGCGAACTTAACGCGAGATCACCACCCAGTTGTACTATTACTCATTTCATATGAGTTACTCGCAGTCGGTTCCAGTTTTGTCAGAGCGCGGCTACCGATGGCGGAGCCGCAGAGGCCCCACCGCGGAGGCGGAGCCGCAGAGGCCTTACCGCGGAGCCGTAGCTGCACAACCGCGGAGCCGCAGCGGCACTACCACGGAGTCGCCACGACATTGCCGCTGCGACTCCGCGATAGTGCCACTTCGGTTCCTGTAGGAGCCGAAGCCGCAGCGGCGATTTCTTTGATTTCCATGAGGTCCCTCTATGGCTTGTTTTTGTTCATCTGATGTCTTGAAATGAAACCAATCCCTTGAATTAGAATTATGTATTAGAATGTTGACATACAGTACCGTGCAAAAGTCTATTCGTTTTTGTTTTTCGACCATAACTTTTGCAAATTGCAACCGTTTTGGATGAAAATTTTTTCCCATGTGGAGAAACATATTCTAAATGCGTTGCACATATCAGCGATAATGGACTGTAGTAAACCACCCCTATCAGATGATCTGATATTAATTCGATAAGATGATCCGATATTCTTCCAGACAATTTTCAGGGGTGCGTTCCAAGAATGTTCCCATGACGCCGTGGGAGGAAAAACAACCATCTCATGGACAATTTTGCTTTCCATGGATGCGAATTATAACTGAAAATTGCTCCAACGTGGCCGTGACTACGTTTCCATGGACGCGTTTTGCCGTGGTAATGTTCTTGGAACGCACCCCTGATGATCTTAATTCCGTATTGATTCATAATTATCGCTATCAGTCACAACTGGTCGCTGAACTTAGGCCCGTATTCATTCCATTGGCGATGATTCGCCCTAAAGCGGTCGTCCTCGCATATTCATGATATGATAACACATGATTATACGTGTCAAAATGAGAAAAGCCGGCCCTCGTTCTGCAGGTGGTCATTCTCTAATCGACCAACTCCATGCTTTCTTTCTCAATGAATGGAATGAGATGTTTGTTGTTTTGTGATAGCTGATAATGATAACTGGTATTTCATCTGAAGAATAAGAGGCGCTCCGGGGTTACTCTTAAAGATAAGACGAGCTTCTGCGGGAGTGCGTGCTCTCTCGCTTTCCTCTGTCCAGATGATCTGTAGAAGTTCAGCTAACCTGATGAAATTAGCACCATCTTAAAAACGTTCATCATCTGAATGATGCGCTTACAGATGAGATTCATATGCTTCACCATATCATCAACATAATCTTACAGATCATTCCAACATTTCTTCATACGACCGTTTAATATCATCTTAACTTCATTTTGAGGGGGTTTACTACAGCCCAATATGTTTCAAGTGGCCTATATATATGATTGATTTTTCCCAAATTCGTATAATTGGGCAATTTCAATTTTTTTTATAATTTGTTTTTTTTTCTCGTTTTCTTACAGTCTATGGTTATTATTTCTTATTTACACAATGGCTAGACCCCAGCGCTCTAAGAATCTCTCACAAGCAGAACGCGAGGCCATCTGCCGAGGCCGATCCATGGGCTTGTCGACAGCGTTCCTAGCACAACAGTTCAATGTGACTATTCGTGCAATTCAAGCAAGTCTGAAACAACCAGTTCGAGCGAAATCGACGGGAAGGCCTCGTCTTACATCTTCTCCAACAGATCGACTCATCAGAAGAATGAGCAAGGCGAATCCTAGGTTGGCAGCCCCCGATATCCGCAAGGAGCTCGTAGAGCAGGTTGGTTTTCGTGGTGTATGACCTATACCTTTCAATGTATTCTGTTTTAGATCTCCGTGAATGTTGTCAAAAGACTCCTACGCGATTCAGGCCTATTTGGACGACGTCAAATCAAGAAGCCGATGACCTCTGAGAAGAAGAGTAAAGCACGTCTGCATTGGACCAAAGACCACCTTCACTGGACTCCGCAACAGTGGTCTGAAGTCATCTGGTCAGATGAATACAAGTACACTCTTATTGGGACAGACGGAATAAGCCACGTTAGACGCCCAGTAGGTTCCAGACTGCATCCGCGCTATCAGGTCAGCACCGTTAAACATGGTGGTGGCGCTGTCATGGTGTGGGGCTGCTTTCACGCGAATGGTGTCGGTCCCCTGCACCGCATAGAAGGTACTATGGATAAGGAGATGTACAAGAGCATATTGGAGAACCATATGCTTCCATTTGGGCGAGTTGCCATGCAAAGGGACTTTGTCTTCCAGCAAGACAATGATCCGAAACATGCCTCTCGTCTGGTCAAGGATTGGTTCGACCAGCGCCGCATCCGCGTAAGGTACTGGCCGAGTCAATTTCCGGACCTAAATCCAATCGAACATCTCTGGGCAGAATTGGGACGGGCACTGCAGGGCAAAACTGCTTGAAATGTGACTGAAAAGTTTGCACAACTCGAGCAAGCCTGGAAGTCTATTCCTGTCCCGAGTCTCACCAACCTTGTGGCCTCTATGCCTAGACGGTGTCAGGCGGTGATCGATGCCAACGGTATGGCTACCAAGTACTAGACGTATACTATTCAGAAACATAGTACCGTTTCGCTCTTTTGAATTTTTTTAGTATTTATATTTTTTCAAAATAATATCCTCTATTAGCCTCTTTTGTCATAATTTGATTTTTTGTTTATAACTTTGGTTGTAAGTGTTGTTTAGAGATGATTTTGTAGTATGTTTGTTCTATCATTCTGTTGAAGTTGTGATAAAAAAATTGAATGCGATTGCTCTGCTATCAAATGAGTTATGGTCGAAAAACAAAAACGAATAGACTTTTGCACGGTACTGTAAGTATTGGAAAAAAAGGGGGAAAAAGTAGAGAGGCACATGTGAATAACGTTTGGGCCAATCTAAGGAATGAGGTTTTTGCCGTTTGCCGGCCGTTTTCGGGATTTTCATGCCGATTGCCGTTAGCCGAAATCTCAAAATCGTTTGCCGCACATCCCTGGTTGGGACGCAGCGGGACTCAGTCGGTGCATTGGCCTCGCCCTTGTACGCATGAGAACCATCAGTATCGACCAGGGGGCGGGGATTGCGGTCGCAAGAAAACGGTCGCAGTCGGACTCAGTGGGTTGATTTTTTGCACCCGTCTCCCACGAATTCGGTGCGTATCGACCCGGTGGGACTCAGTAGATCCACCGACTATGACGGGGGCCTATGTTTCAAAAATGCCCCTTTTCGGCGGAACCACACATGAGAAACGTGTGCAGCCTTTAACTGTAGCGGTGTTCAGCATCCATGTTGGACGTTTAAAGTGAGTACCCCGAGTAAATCAACTACGCTGGACTCAAACATCCTACTCCCATGACTCCTCGTTTTCAAAATTATCGATTTCCGGCGAGACCACACCTGAGAAAGGTGTGAGCCCATACAGTGTAGCGCCCTTCAGCGTCCATCTTAGACGGTGAAAGTTGGTACACATTGTAAATCAATCACGCTTGACTCGAATATCCTACTCTCGTGACTCAAAAAGAGTATATGGACCTCCGGCGAGATCGAACCCTCTTTCAAACACCCGCATTTGATTACACAGCACAAGCTGTTACCAGTTACATATACTTTTGCACTTTCAGCTCCTCTTCACATAAATGCCATAGGCGCTGTTTGTGCTCTTGTCCTCTCAAACATCCGAATTTAGTAGCAAAGCATCGGCTTCGAGCTGTCAATTTTGGTTTTTTACCATTTGACAATTTTATACTTACCGTTTAAATACGACAAGAGAAATTTTACTGCAGTGAAACGTTAGAGGTATGTAAACGTGCTAGTGGAAGAGACGGTCAAAAATTGACCTACTGACGTTCCTGGGGGGGTCTGAGCAAAATCGCCATTAGGGGGGGGGTCCGAGCAAAATTGGCCGGCCCACACCTATACTTAGTATTCGAATCACTCCTTTTCGGATATCAGACCCGATATCCGAGATTCGGATAATCCTATATCCGAAACTTAAAAAAAACGCATTATCTGAATCGAACCGATATCCGGGAATTTTAAAATCGGCATTATATGAATCGAATCATTATCCGAAGAGTCAAAAATTCAGATAAAGTCGGATAAAATTAGGGTAAAATCTCGGAAATCGGATAATTTTTGGATAAAATCGGATAAATTTGCACTAGGCCGCGCCCATTTTCCGAACCGCTTTCTATTTAGTACATCAACCCAGGATTTTCCTACTCCCTCCGAAATCGGAAGAGTCGTTGCGGCGCCGGCGTGGTCAATTGAGATGACCAAGTGGCTAGTTATTCAGCGTATAAGTTTTTTGTATAGTCGCTTTGCATACTTTTCACTTGTTAGTTGTTCTGAAAAACCTGTGTATGGATAATACTGTGCCTCCCAACGACGATAGAGTAATTGAAGATTTGTTTTAATATTTTTATTATTATGCATATATGAAGATTGAAGTTTGTACATATGTGAACATGCTGCGAATGCAATGAAGGACAACTGCTTGCTCAATTATGGATGTTTTCAAAGGCTTGCCTTGAGTACTTAGTTTATTTTTCACCGTTTTGCCTCAACTTTGTTCCAAAAATATCCGAAGTTATCCGAAATTGTCCGACCGGATATAAGTATCCGAATCTTTGGAAAAATGGCATTATCTGAATCGATCCATTACTCGAAAATTTGAAAAAGCGCATTATCTGAATCGAACCAATATCCTAAAAAACTTAAAGTCAGCATTATCCGAATCGATCCATTATCCGAAAAATTATCTTCGGATAATAAATATACCCACACCTCGTGCAGTACCCTGTGTTTGAGCCATGTTTAAAAGTTGCCGTTGATCGATGGGTGATCATAGAATGCCTTATTACATCGCGGGTTTACGGGAAACCATATCTTCGAGCGAGTTCGCACTGGTTTTCTGTTTATCTCCAAAACGGCCCTGTAAAATTTGTGGGTTGGGCGGATGGGCGTCAACTCGTTGAAAGGACAAAAGCTTGGACTGTGTTTTGGGGGCGTGGTACACACCAAAGTAAATCCCTATGGAAATCCGTGCGTTTGATAAGCATCACGTCTCACGATGCACTCTTGCTCAAGATATTCATGAGGACGAGGTCAACACGTCTTTACAAGATCCTTTGAGAAACACGCGAGGACAAAATAAACACCAAGTTCTCGCATGCACTTTCGACAAAAAATTTCGAAATCACAATTTCCGTTTATCCTACAGGTCGGAAAGCAACACATCCCCGTGGCGTAGGTTACCGCTAGCTGGCAAGTCCGTCGCGACGTCAAAACACTCGGCCGCTCGCTCGATGAAATTCGACGTTTTGACGTTCAACGTCCAATGATTTGGGACCAGGGGCGGCATTAAGAATCGAGGTAGCGCGCGCCAAAACTAGCGCTAACGCGCTATGGGGACGGCATAGCGCAATCTGCAATCAAGAACTATGCAGGCGCGCGCTTGTCTTAGCCCAGACGCGCTTGGCATGGCCCAACCGCGCTTGGCATAGCCTAAACGCGCCTGGCATAGCCCAAACGCGCTTGGCATAGCCTATACGCGCCTGCCATAGCCCAAACGCGCTTGGCATAGCCTGAACGCGCTTGGCATGACCCAAACGCGCTATCATGGAGATCTTAGCGCTGTTTGATATCAGGAACTTGCAAGGCGCGCTACGGGAAGCGCGACAGACCCTCTGAAACCGCGCTACCGCTAGCGCTCTACGCGAAGCGCACTACCAGTAGCGCGCGAACGACTCCACGCCGTTTTCCATTCTAAACATCCTTTCCAATCTTTCAAACGCTTAATACCCTGTCGTGAAGTGTGTGTGAGAAGTGTTAGGTCCGTAGTGGTGCTCTTGTAGTCGAAATATTTATGAGTCCAAACAACAACAATAATATGTAGACGACGGAAGAATTGCAGGTGCGGGAGCACAGGCGAGCGAGACGTCGAGAAGATCTATATCACAGGCCAGGCCCCCTTTTATAGGCGACCTTATCTTATCAATCATATGTAGGGGTCAAGATCATTAGTGAGTGATAACAGATGCAGACATACAAGGATGCAAAGTTCAAAGTGCACGTTCAAATGAGTGAGAGAACACTGGTCTCGATCAATGATTGGTGTCTCATATCTGCTAAATCACATCATGTTTCATGTCTACGTACTAGATTTCATGTAATAACTGATTAGGTTCTATGTAACACCTCCCTTTCTTTGAAATAGGAAACAGACAGTAACAACGGACAGTAAAAATCATAGCATCATTACATAAGATCATTCAACTTTCTATGGACGGTAGGTCTTCTGCTGCGGGTCCATGTGTAAATGTCGCACTGGTTGACGGCTTCGGGTGGATCTTCGCGGCTGTCTGGCTTGCTCAACGGGAGGCGAAGCATCTACCTCGTAGTGATTGCCTGGTTCTGGCTGTACTGTCGGTTGCGGTCTGCTGAGGTCGAACATGTCGAAAAGTGTGTCCAGGTTCGCTGGATCGTTGTCACTTGTGTCATCGTTATAGCGCACTCGTAGTTGATTTGCGTGTCGCTTCCATATTTCACTTCCTACGAGCACTTTGTAGAGCACACGACCAATACGTTGAAGTATCTTTCCATTAACACAACTGACGTTCTGTCCACAGTATTTGCGTGCCAAAATGAGGTCACCTGGCTGTAACATTCGTAGTATGGCTCCATGTTTCCCGTTAAACTGTTCTTCTTCTTCTTTGCAGCCACAGAGAGGGGTTCTGTCATAGGTTCAGAAACTCGGCCACTAGCACTGGGTTCGTCCACAGATCCATTGTCGTCAATGTAGTCGGTCTCTTCGGGCAATTGAACAGGTGCGCAGTAGTATGCCCTTGACTACCGCAATCAGGACACTCGTCAGGTTTGCTATTGTCAATCCTATGCAAGTATGACATAAGCATGGGGGAGTGTCCACAGCGTAACGATGCAAGGGTGCACCTGGCACGCCTACCAAGTTCCATCTCTGTCTCGCTGACCTTCGGAGGTGCGACTCTCAGGATGGAGTTTATGGCAACTCTGCTCAAGTGTTCCTTCACGAATCGGGTATGCTCCGCGCGCAAGAGACGGAGGCGTTCTTGTTGTGCTTCGGTCCATCCCTGCACATCTACTTTCGACGGAGCATCAGCGAAAGGCTTTCTGATACATCTCTCTCTCACCGGGTTTAGTACTCTTCGCGATGGATGATTCGGCTGCTTCACGATGTTAATGCACATTTGTTGCGCCTGGAGTTGGCAGTGGTCTCTAACTGGCAATATGCGAGCTTCGGCGTGTAAGTGCTCTATTGGAGAGCTTTTAGAACAGCCTGTTGCAACTCGCAGAGCACAATTTTGGACGCGCTGCAGCTTGGACCCAGAGGTGTTCGACACGATGTGCTGCCAGACTGGCGCAGCATACTCCAAGGCGGGTCGCACAATAGCCTTATACTTGGTCAGGATCGTTTCTTTATTGCATCCCCAGGACGTTCCACCGAGAGCACGCAGAACGTTGAGTGTTGTTTTCACTGTGGCTTGCTTCTGCTCAGTGTTCTTATGAAACTTCAACGAAGGATCCAACACGAGTCCAAGCAGCTTGGGGAATCGGGTGGCCTGCAATTGAGTTTCGTCCCATTTCACCATAGGATGGGCACTGTGCTCTGCATTATCAGTGGAAAAGACGGTGACGGACGATTTGGAGGCAGAGACTGTGAGCATTTTCGATCGAAGAAACATTTCAACTCGATCAAGTAGTCATTGATCTTACTGGTGGCTACCTTAATGTCGCGATCTTGGCACAGAATAGTAATATCATCCGCGTATGCAACGACCTCGATGTTTTGAGGGGGAACGGGCAGATCTTCTAGATAAAAACTGAAAAGTGCAGGCGATAAAACTCCTCCTTGAGGGACACCAGCGGCGATGGGGATGCTATTGGAAACATGTCCTTGGAATAGCACATTTGCCCGACGTCCTTTAGTGAAGGCAGTTATCCACCGCTTCTGCCATGGCTTGATGGTAGACTTCAACAGACTCTCTGATAGTAGGCCAAGATTGACAGTGTCAAATGCCTTTGTTAAGTCGAGGGCCACACCAACAGTACGATGGGGTTTGATGGCATTGAAGCCGTCCAGCACATAGCTCACAATTTCCAACAAGGTCGTAGTGGTGGAATGTAATTTACGGAAACCATGTTGGTGCTGCTGTTGGCTGTTATGCTCGGCAAGCTCCTTAACAACCAGTTTTTCGGCAAATTTGGCGATGGGTGAGAGCAGGCTGATCGGCCGGTACCCTTTAGCCGTGGATGGTGACTTTCCCGGCTTCGGCAGTGGAATAACACGAGCCACTTTCCAATTTTGGGGTAAAGTACATGTACGAAACGATGTATTTATGACGTCAGCAATTAAGGGCAGTAGTTCACTGGGCAGTCTCTTCAGGACTGCAGGGCTCAAACCGTCTGGCCCTAATGCCTTCGAGTTACTCATCTCTTTTATTACCTTCTCGACCTATGCAGGCGTGACTGCATCATCTACATCCATGAGAGGCAACTTACAGAGTTCCCGTACAGTTATTCTATTCTGCTTCTCTCTTTTTGTTCTAGTTATAAAAAAATGCTTCCCAAGAGCATTTGCGGCCTCCTTCCCTGATTTGAAGACTCCACCTTCAGATTCAATCGTGGAATTGTCGGCGGAGATGAACTTTCTGGAGATCCTTTTCAAGGCCTTCCACGTTGCTGCTGCATAATTTCTGAAGTTCATCTTCTCAGTGAACTTTTCCCAAGTTTCCTTCTTGTGCCTGTCAAGGTCCTTCCTGATCTCATCATCCAGCGCAGCGATGTCTGAGTCAAGATGATCTGCGGCTCTCTTTGCGTCCCTTGTCCTTATCTTCTGCAATGTTTCCCTGGTGACATTGGGAAAGAAGGTCTTGACGCGACCTTCAGGGATCGCAGCTTTCATAGCCTTCAAGATAGCATCAGATAGGTGGCGCTCCTTCTGGTGTACATCGCCATTCCACGGATAATCAGCCGCTTGGCGGAGCGCAACCTCCCTGAACAGGCTCCAGTCTGCAAGGCCTAAATTAAGATAGGAACGATGACGAACACCTGTGTAGGGAGCAAGAGAGTTAGAGAGATCAATATCGACAAAGACAGGGATGTGATCGCTGGAAAGAATTGTGGATGTCGACCAAGAGCAAGCATTAGAGAGATTGGAAGAGACGAGGGAGATGTCTGGGCTAGATGATCAGCCGTTGGCAGGGAGACGAGTGGGCTGGCCATCGTTTAAGATAACCAGATCGCACTCCTCCGCCCATTCTTCGACGTCACTTCCTCTAGCATCAGAATCAAGCGACGAGCAGAACGTGTGCGCATTGAAGTCACCCGCAAAGACAATTGAGGGAGATAGAGAGCAGTCATACAGCTGCTTGAGTAGAGGGATAGGGTTGTATGTTGAGGGACAAGAGGTAGAAGGAGGGATATATATATATATATATATATTAAAAAGAGAAAGTGGTGTTTTAAGAGGTAGATGAATGGGGATGTACTCGAGAGTAACATCCTCAGGAGTATTTGGTATTAAGTGAGAGGGAAGGGAGGATAGAATAAGAGTAGAGACTCCGCCTCCTTGAGATGACCTAGGAGTATGATATGCAGTATAGCCCGGAATGTTTGGATGTCTAGAGGTAGCAGATGGAGAGAGTTTGGTCTCCTGGACCATGATAACATCCGGGCGATGAGTACGGGCAGAGATAATTCAGAAAGCTTGGTCCGAAGACCGTTTAGATATTGATGTGTACAATAGATAGGGGGCGGTTGGTAGATGAGGAATTTGAGTTACTGGAGGTGGAGCACACAATACAACGAAAGGAAGAATCGTGGTGCCTCACAGAACTGAGACCCGAACAAGAGAAGTGCACCCACCTTTCGCATCCAAAACATTGGACGCTGGTTCCATACCAATTGACATCTCTGTCGCATGTGGCACATGGGTACTTCTTCTTCTTCTTCGCGGGTCCTGGGTTCCTCTCGATGCCGGCCATTTGTAGAAGAATCCTCAGGAGAGCTGCAGCCAGCCAGCACCTCTCCCATGACAAAAACCCTCTCCGCGGAAGGATTGACGTCGGTTTGCACGGAGGTGATCTTCTTTCCTCCACACTGCCACGGCACGAACCTACGACATCTCGGTAGCAAGGAATGGTTCGCAAAGGTGGTGCTAATCCTTTTTTCGTCGCCGTATTCGTGGTTGATTGAATGCGAATTCGTAAACAATTGAAGGTCTTCCTTGAGAATTTTGTTGGTAATAACACAGTTCAAATGTAAGCAAGTGTTTCCTATGGCACAAGGCTGATCAATGCACCAAGGAAAAACGCGCGCTTGGCATTGGCGCGGGCTAGCCTCCCAGTTCTTGATAGAAGGCAAGCAAGCGCGCGCTATGGGCCTCTTCTAGCGCCAGCACAACCGCGCTAGTTTTGGCGCGCGCTACCGGGTTTCTTAATGCCGCCCCAGAAAACCTATCCCGCCGGTGCCGCTCAGTACAATGGCGGTCAGCCACCGCATTTGATTCGACTAGCAGCTAATCGTCTCTCAGCCATCCTCGTCGGACAAGCGTCGTATATCGCAAAGTTGCTCGAAAAATGCAGGGGCTAAGCTTTCACTCTGGCCGGCGAACTTTTTCGACCTGGGCAAAGAACTCCAATTTGCGCGAATCAGACAATGGGAGCTCACAACACGAAAGAAACGTTCTCCCCCACTTACTTAGCACGTAATTGACATCATCTTTCAAGACATCTTTGTTGAGATGGTACAGCCGAATGAGAAGATTCGCACGCAGAAACTCCGCGCCCACCTGAATCATTGATATGAGATGTAAAAAAAAGAGAACCTGGAAAGCAAAGGTATACGGAGATTGCGCCTAATTCCTACCTTTTCTCCCCGAAGCCGAATCGGTCGCTCCTTGCAAACTTCAAACATGCGACATAGCCAAGTAAATTTACATTTACGATCCATCATACCATCGTAACCTCGTATAAGGAACGCCAGCTCGTCGAGCATACTTCTGGAGTAGTCCCATAGTGAAATCCATAGCTCAGAATAGGGTATTCTGTTCGTTTGCACCATCTCAAACTAAATTTTTTCCGCAATGTTCAAAATGCTCTCTCGACCTATCTTCTGGCGGCTATTCATCCGTTCCCGGTTTTGAAGCAGTGCCCATCAGAGAATAACTTTTTTTTCTAAATTTCGGAAATCGCAGCGCCGAGCTCTCAGGAAACAAAAAATTTTAGGATCGGTAACTGCAATTTTTTTGGGTGTTTACGATTATCTTCTAAATTTTTTGGTTTTTTTTTCGAGAATCGCGAAGCCAAAACCATCGGGAATCAGAATTCCCATTCCCGCTCATATTTCCTGCCCACCGCTAGGCATAACCAAGGGTCTAACTTCGGAAAACGGAGGATCGGAATCAGTTTTTTCATAAATACGCATCACTCTATGGTATATGAAGTGAGAACCATCCTGATATATCATGGACAACATCAATAGTATCACATTTATTTATAAGCATGATTTTTCTCCAGAATGTACAACAACAAAACAGATTCAACAATATTTTTAGATTCTAAACCTACTCAAACCAACAACTGACGACTCATTTTCAAATATTATCACAACAAAATGTAAAACGAGTACTATACAATGCCTACGAGCACGAAAGAGTGTAGACTGGAAATGCACGGCACCAGCACAAACTGAAAACTGTGAGACTTGCTATGAAAATTGCGTATACATGTTTTCCCAGGCAATCAACAGGCTCCCTACTCGGAGGAACTTTGCAAGGAAATAGCAGCAAAATAACCCACACTTGGCTGCCCCGGGACAATGTGGGCTACTTCGGGGCCACATTTAGTCTGCTTTGTGCCCAGATGGCGGCTGTTTCTCAACTGACATATGTCTCCACAAAAAAACCACCACAGGGGGATTTCACCACTAGCGTGGCCCAAAAAAGAACCCGGGATGCACGTCAAACTAGAGCAGCTCTGATACGAAACATCTCGTGCTCCATCTGTCCCAGGGTTGAGCAGGGTTGCGACTTGACGCAATGGGGGGGGGTTCGTAAAATGATTGGAAAATTTTTGAAAAACAATGTGGTCGAGTTCGTACGATTTTACCGAATTTTACCGCATATTTGAACTTTTGCCAACTTTATCACCCTCAAAAGGCTTGAGAAGATTTTTACCTCGGCGGGGATATAGCAAAAACTTTGAAAATTAAAAAAAATTGATCAACGGGGAGCTGTGTCGTAGCTCCGCCGAAAATTGGCGCAACTGCTTGCTCAATCCTGATCTGCCCCAACGCAGTCGTCTTCACGTCGTATGCTCGCAGAGGTGTCTGAACGCCTTTAATCAGCGGTCAAAAGTAAGCTATTTCACGGCCAAATCCATGTGATTCCTCCAAGTAGCATATAGGACGGCTACGAAATCATAATACAGAAAGTGTGAGTACCCTAGAAAAAGTGCCCGCGAAACAAAACCTCTAGAAAAACCGGCCTCCGCATCAAAGAAGCATTAGAATTTTAAGGCATCTATTGCATAAAATCTGGACAATGTAAAGAATATCAGCTAGAGATGCAATGAACGGTTAACTATAAGAGAAAATAAGAAAGCGTTATTCCAAACACGGAAGCGATTTTGCGGTTAATTTTAGATACGTTCTTCGGAAGACGACTAACCAATCCTCGAAAAGCTAACGCCACGTTTGGAATAGAATTATGACGACAATTTATGAGAACGGCAAGTATTGCCTGAGCCACTTGTCTATGAGAATTTATCTACACATCTATGCAAACTATCACGAACCTCTGATTTTATTAACAATCGAAACCTGGTCATGCTCAGGAACAATCTGATAATCTGCTACCTGTGTATGCATTGATGCCATACCGGATGACAAGGTTCGCAGTGTCGTCGGCAAGCCGGACATTTCCGAGAGAGGAAGACGAGCGCTGACCAAAGTGGCTCCCCCTGAAAAATTCGACAGATAATCATTCAGCACTGATCAAAAGATATGGAAACAAATTTATCTCTATCTCAGAATGAAATTCACATCCTCAGTTGCAGACTACCGCTGATGCAGCACGCCGCGCGATGATGATCGGGCCGTGACCCGTCGACCCTCACGATATTGCTTGCACTGCGTCTAGCAACAAACTACAGATGAGGATGTGACTTTCACTCGGATATCATTCGAAATAAGACTGTAGTACAGAATGGAAGAGCAAATTCTATTCGAGACAGTCAATCACAAAACCTATTGGATTGGGGAATGAGTTTTTAGAGACTGTATTTCTGCATTTTTCCCGCTAATTTTTCCCTAGTTCAGAAAAAAGTGTGTGAGCATTTGGAAGCGCATTTCTTCTTATATTTAACGCTCTTTGTCTATTCCCTCAAAACTTGACTGACCTTTTCCAAAGTTCGTAATTAGTGTAGTGTGAGGTCCAAATAGTGAATATTAAAAATTTGACAAAACGTTTCTATTCGCATCCTGTTGAAACACTGATTAAGCTGTGGGTGATTGGAAAGTTGATCTCTCTAAGAACTGAATTATAGCACCAAAACAGATTTGCGGAAATCTTCCAGTGGGGCGAATTTCGCGATTTTCAGAAATTGCAACTTATGCAGAAGTCTTCGCTTAGAAGAGAAACTACAAAGGATGCAGTTCAAAAAAAGCGAGATTCGCCCCATTGAAGAATTTCCTTACATCTTTTATGGTGCCATAAATTGGTTCTCAGAGTGATCAAGTATCCAATTATTCATGATTGAATCGGTATTTCGAAGGGAGGCTAATATAAACATTTTGTCGAATTTTTTGTATACTCTCCTTGACTACACACTACATTTCAAATGAAAAAAATCGAGGAAGGTCCAGTTAGAAGGGAAGCAACTAACTGCGTAAGATAGAGGAAGAAGAGCACTTTCGAGTGCTTACCCACACTTTGCTGAGCTAAAAGGAAACTAGCGCGAAAAAATGCCACAAACAAGAACTACGAATTCATTCTTTAACCCAATCTGATAATATATTACTATTGTGTTGATGCTCATCAACATGGGTGACACAGTCGCGCGAAATTTATTTGAGTTCAGTATCGATAAATACGGTCGCCACGGATGACCCTGGCACTTTTGATTCCCTCTTGCCGGCATACATCGCTTTGGCGCAAACTCGATTCACGTAACTCGATTCACGTTAGTTATACATTTGTGCACCGAGTTTACCGTGCCGACTGTGGTTCTTTGAAGAAAATCATGTTGTTCTAATAGAATGAAAATGTGAGGGAGTATGGGCTCTAAGGTAAGTAATCCAATAACTGGAAAAGATCCTTACAGTGAGTGCCAGAACAATCAAGAATATTTGCTCGTCGACGCGTCAACTCGAATAGTATAGACTGAGCTTCTGTTCCGCTCTCCAACGTGATGTCCAGCCGCATGATAGGCTCAATCAAACAAGCGCCAGCACTTTTGAGAGCATCCGAAACACATTTGTGTGCACAAGCGGACACTAAAATGCGAAATTAACCTGTTAGAGTCTAACACAACCTAAAACAGCACAAATTTTTTTTGCAAAGCCCGACTTCTTATCAAAAGAGTGTGAGGAGAACTCGTTCCTTCACTGTCAGTTCGTTGACCGAAGGATACTGCATTCTCAGGAAGTTGGAGCTCGCCACCCGCTAACCAAAATTCGGGCGGCGCGCAGTACTTCGCGCGGCCCGCGAGCGGAATGGTAGCGGGTGGCGAGCACTGGCATGCTGGCGCTCGCCACCCGCTCACCACATTACGGCGGCGCGCTCGCAACACCACGTCGGCGCGCTCGTCTAGCGCTGGTCGCCGACGGAAAGATAGCGGGTGGCGAGCTATTGAATGTGGCTTCCGCTCGAGATTCATGCCATGTTTGAACTTTCGCTTCAGTTATCCGGTGTTTTCGTGTGCTGGGGGGGCTATGGTTTAGCGCTTGGCCACACCCATTATTCCGTGTCACCGCGTAATTTCAACACTAAACCAGGGTTCAAAATCAGGAGATTCGTTGCGGCATGAAAAAATGTGCGTGGCCAAGTGCGATGTCATAGAGCCTCCCCCATCCTCTGCTGCGATGGCACCGGTTATTCTTTCACAGTAACACTATATATTTTTATAAATCTCAGAGAGTCCAGGATTGTCAAAAATGATTTATTAGCTACAGCCAGTTTCCAATTGATAAAAAAATCTTAGAATTCCAGGCGTTTCTTCTGATTAAATCATAACAGATAGAGACATATTTCTAATTAATGAGATCACAATTTTCTAAACCTCAACGGAAACCAGGGTGCCCATATCGATCAAATGTTCAAATTATCCAGCCAGTGATGAAACGGATTTTTTTCTGAAAACACCTTTAGGGCGAGCTGCAGAGGAGAGAAACGGAACGAAAACATCGCCAAGGAGCTTTTTTCTTGTATAAGGCGTTCATTCGGGATGTTTACTAATTCTTTATTTCGAATATTCTAATCATTTGGGGAGTTCAACTATTAAACTGTTTGAATAATCAGTTAGCTTCCTCGGAAGCATTTCGCTTTGAACCTTTCGTCACCTTCCTTTCGTCGCAGCGGGGCCTGATCCTGCATCCAACCCCCTACATTTCAGCGCGGGCCTCCTCCGCACCCGATTCGCTTTTCTCGTTTTTTTTATCACGGCAATCTATTTATAGTGATATGGCCATGAAATCGAGGAGCGGTAAGATTTTATTCACAAGCCACTCTTATCCGGGGGGCAGTGGCACACTATGAGGTGGGTAGGCAGGTTCGCCGGCTATGAATATATACTCGTCGGCAACCTTAACGGCGGCTGCGGAGTGTAACTCGTCCAATGCGTGGGCTGCTCGAGGGTCTCGGAGAGGGGTTAAAACTTCTGGGACCGCGAAACTTTTATGCGTCTAACCATGACTACACTGTCCCAAAAAAAGCGAATACCAAATTAGGTTGCCTAGATGGGCTATGAAGTAGGCTCGATGGACGAGCTGTCCGTCAGAAGACCGACTCGTCTAAACACAACTTAGCTTATGCTTATTTGTACACTTATCCTCTGGTTCCGAGCCGAATTCACTGTTCCCTCGCGCGCTTGTGCAGAGCGATGGTAGAGACAGCGGAAAAAGTGGGAAGAAGCAGACGCACGCGCTGAACGGAAATAAATTTCACTAGAAAACAGAGGATAGATAAACTCTGGTATATCTCTAGTGACCTGTAAATTTCGATCATCACCAGCAGCGGAGCGGTGGGCCTTGGAGAAATATAATTAGTTACAAGGAAATTATGACTAAAAAGCCACCGCTCCGCGCTGCGATAATCGAAAATAGGGGTTCACTTGAACTGAAACGGAGCCTACATATATGTGTACGCGAGTGACGGAACTATTAATTACGAGCACCGCAGCCACTGTGACGCTTCCCATCGAGTTGAAAATGACTATCAAGTTTTAGCTCCGCAGTATTGCAAAAACAAATCAAACAACAAACAGCAACAGAGGAATAATGAAAATGGTAAGATGTAGGCGAAAATTCGGGAAATGTTGCGAAACACTTTGAAGGACGATAGCAATTCAGCGGGCGATTCGCTAGCAAACAGCTCGCGACCCGCTATACCACCTCTCCTCGCGCTCGCGACCCGCTATACCCATAGCTGGTGGCGAGCGAAAACGAGGGGGTAGCGGGTGGCGAGCTCTTTGAAATGAGAGGTGAGCGGGTGGCGAGCGAGGTCCGAAATGCGCGCGGGTGGCGAGCTCCGACTTCCTGAGTTCCTACATTGATCCAACTTTTTGAGACACCCAGGGCTACGTGCAAATTTTTCCAAGACACCACCGTCCGATCCCCTCAGCAGTATTTGACCAATCACAAATGCATATCGCCAGGATGGAAAGGCTCCGAGACAGATGATCATACGGCTCCAGATATCCACTTCAGGGATGAAAAAATCTAAAAGGAACTCACCAACAGCTGGTTTGACCCGCCCTCCACTCGTACTGAGCGCTTTCAACGTGATGACAACATCTTGAACAGGGAATCCAAGAATCGGACCATTATGGAGGGCGTTTCGACAGCCCTCGTTTATCGCTTTCAACCAATCAGCACGAACTGTCGCTAATTCTGGCGGGAGCCCGAGCTGCACCTAAATGCTACAAAAGAGAATACGATCGAAAATGTCAAGGGGCCGGATAAAGCAGCACCCAACTAGAATTACATATATACAATTAAAGACGCACCCCCTTGAATTTCCCACTCTTTTGCACTGGTTCTACATCGAGGGTAAGCGTAGCGCTGTGAACTCGATTCTTCTCATCCACTACATCTTGAACAGCAGAAGTTTTCGAGACAGCCTTACAGATAATCTCGCGATAGGCAATCTGAAGGACTAGGATTAGCAGCAGAAAATGTGTCTCACGAGTTCTTTGTCGTTTCAGAACCGCATTCGATCCGTAAGACTCATTTTTCGGAACCGTTTCTAACAAGGGAACTACTACAAGTCATAGTAACCATTCCAAATGAAACGTACTTCTCTAGAATCATTTTAGGACGAAAAGTCCGGATATGCCCATCGAAGCTGCCTAGACTCACTCTGAAAGAAGTTATGAGCGTTTTCAAAGCTTCGCGGCAAGGTAAGGGAGCAATAAAATTTTCCGGATTTTGCTAAAAACATGTATGTAGGGGGTAATCTGGGGTTCTTTTCGGAATTTTAGGGTGGCGGACGTTCAGACCAAAATCGGGATAGGGAAGCAGAGGAAGCTATTTCATCTATTTGTCATCAAATAGGATTGTCGAACGAAACCGAGGCGTCAAAAGTCTCTGATCTGGTAGAAATGATATCTGGAACGTTAAAACGTTGAACATTATCGTTAGTTCTCAAATTGTAACTAATTTCTCCACGTTTCTCTGCCCTGCCTGCGCTCTAGCTTTCCGGACTAAGCGTCCCACACCCGAAATTTCAAGGTTTACTGTAGGTTACGGTAGGCAACATGCCATTTAGGAGGGATCACCTAACGTCGGCATGGATCGTGAAGAGATTTTGCGTTCGCTGTTGAAGGTTGGCGCAAACTCGGTATCATATGCTATGACATACTCAGGCACTCGGGGGTGCCGAGACGCGCCCCGAAGACCAGCCGGTGGCTCCCCACCGCGCGTCTGGGTGCGACAAGGTGCGCTCACCGTCGGCAGTGTTCCGAGACGCGCACCATCACTGAAATTTCGCCGTTAGCGCACCATCACATAAATCTTCCGGCTTGGGACGCTCCCCTTACTTTAAATTTGCCATGTATGCAATCACCCATGATTATACCTTATTGGGGGTGTGTATACAAGTCTGTTGGTACCTGCTCGTTGGTGCCTCTGCTTCTACTGAACCCAGCAGACGTTTGAGTGTACACAGGGAACGTTCGAGCGATATAGCTTGCACAACTATATCGCGAAAGTATCCCGCACATTGCATAAAGGTGTCGCCGTCCGGCACACTAAGGCCTCTGGTCCATAACACCTTAGGATCCGTACCTAGGGAGTCATGGAGTCTTTGGCCACAAGCCACAATTTCGCCACCCTGAACTGTCGATCGCTGTCGAGTGATATCCAAAAAACTGCGCTATCCAGACTTCTGAGCTATTTCCATGCACCGTTTGCTGCTTTGCAGGAAACCCGCCTCAAGGATAGACCCGTCATCAGCGTCGGAGAGTACACCATCTACTGCGGTAACGCTGACGATAGGAGAGTGGGAGGCTGTGCAATAGCTGTAAGGAAGGATTTCAATGGTATGGTCAAGGAGTTCGGCTCAACGTCGTGTCGGAATGCATTCGTACGACTGCGGGATCACAGAGGATTCAATCTGTGGATAGTGAGTGCTCATGCGCCCACTGAAACCGCCGAAGACAATTCGAAGGATGCGTTTTATGAGGAACTCAATACGTTGCTGGCCAGGATACCTTGTCAACATGCTGTTGTCGTGGGGATTGACGCAAATGCGAAGATGGGACTTGATCAGGAATCCGAAGTACTCGGTAAATGGTTCTACCCAGTGGAGGACAAACATCGGACAATGGCTACCGCCTTGTCGACTTTTGTGAACGCAGTGGTCTGATTATTGCATCGACATTCAAGAGGAATCATCGCCGCCATCAGCTTACGTGGCAGGGACCAACCCGGCTATCTCCAGAAGAGCAGCGGAAGCGGAAGATGACAACTTTGAAACTACAGCTTGACTATGTCCTGACGAGGAATATTCCAGTATCGGACATTCGAAGATCTAGAGCTGTGTGGGATGTCGCATTCGATTCGGATCACCGTCCTGTTCTGTTGAACTTCACTGCGAGGATTCATAAGAGGAAGCGAGGGGCTCAGCCTCTCCAGAGGATTGACATGACAAGTCTCAGAGATGAAGAGTGCAGAAGGAATTTCCGACAACGCGTTTCTATTCACATCGGAGTACGGACTAAGAAGAAACTTTGCGACGCGGATTCTTTTGTCAAGTGCATCCAGGACGCTTCGAAAGAGGCACTCCCGGTTGTACAGCCTAAGAAGAAGTTCGTCTACGTCTCAGAACAACATCTACCTACAACAGAGTATGTGCTCTCCGAACTGCAGGAAACTTCGTGGAGGAGAAGCGTCTGAGGAGGAAGTTGCGTCGGCAGCTTCAAAGTGACCGCGAACGAGAGTGGACGTGTAGAGCTAAGGAGTTCGAGAAGGCTTGGGAGGAGACGAATCCGAAGAAAGCCTACACGTTGCTGCGACACTATAGCGGGAAGATGAAGAGATGTTCTCCTGTCTTGAACACTACCAATGGAGTTGCAGTTGGTGATGCGACGCTGCCAATATGGAAGGATTACTTCAGTTCACTACTGAATCGTCCAGCGCCATCAGTACCTGAGCTCCCACATGTTCAGAGAGCACATTACGATGTCAGTGAGGAACCGCCGACTGAGTCTGAAGTTTTGGATTGTGTCCGGAAAATGAAGAATGGAAAGGCAGGTGGAGATGACAACATCACTGCTGAAATGCTGAAAGCTCTTCCTCCGTCTGGGATTCGTGAAATGACCAACACCATCCGTGCCATATGGATGAGCGAAAGGATACCCGATTCGTGGAGACATGCGATCATCGTACCTCTTCACAAGAAGCTATCCGTCACGGATCCTAAGAACTACAGAGGAATCTCTCTACTTCGTGTCATGTACAAGGTTTTAGAACGTATCATTCTCGAGCGACTTATCAAACATCGTGAAGGAACGACCAGAGATGAGCAAGCCGGTTTTCGACCTGGAAGATCGACCATCGACCAAGTGTTCGTCGTGAGAAGAGTAATTGAATCGTGGCAGCGGTTTTCGAAGCCATTACAGCTTGCTTTTTGGACTTTGAAGCCGCGTTCGACTCTCCTCATCGTGCTCGATTGCTCAATGCTCTGCGAGCAGATGGAGTCCTGGAAAGTATGTTCGGTTAATCGAGGACATGAACAAAGGAACAACAGCAGCAGTTCGTACACCTGTCGGATTTACGTCAGCTTTCGAGGTGAAAACAGGAGTAAGGCAAGGAGCCGTTGCAGGACCATTTCTTTCAACTTCGCCGTTGATGACATCATGCGTAGAGTTGCAGAACAGTTTCCTGCGGATGTGATCCTAACACCATCAGGACGCTCTCTTGTCGACCTGGAGTACGCCGACGACATTGTGTTATTCGCTGAAAACAACGCAAAACTGCAAAGGATTGTGAACCTCGTTTCGAAGTATGCCGCAGCCTATGGACTTCGTCTTCGTCCCGACAAATGCAAGCAGATGTGGGTCTCTCAGAGGCCTTCAACTGGAGTTTGTGTGGACGGACAACGTATCGAACTGGTGGACGATTTCTGTTATTTGGGCTGTTTGGTGAAGAACGATGGTAGTTATGCAGCGGATATTCGACAACGATGTGCGAAAGCTACGTCTGCATTCAATTCTCTAACCAAGTGTTTGTGGTCTACCACCATCGCGAAGGAAGTCAAGTTGCGCGTCTACCTATCCGCTATTCGCCCTATCATGATGTACGGATCGGAGACGTGGGCAGCACCGAAAACGCAGATGGAAAGGTTGGATTGCACGGAGAGGAAGCTTTTTAGGTGTTTGCTTGGATATTTCTGGCCGCGTGTATGCCATAACGAAGACCTTTACAAGGAAATCGACGCAGTACATCAACGCTTGACACGAGGGAGGTGCCAGCATCTCCTAACGCCATCTCAAGCAGCAATGGGAAGTCGACTTCGACTGCTCGGGCATATACTAAGAAGAACGCCGGATCGTCTCGTACAACACGCTTTAAAAATGCTTCCAAATCCTGTCTGGAAACGGCCACCTGGGCGTAGGCGAAAGTTCTGGACGGATGTGGTTAAAGAGGATTTAAAGTCACTCGGCATCGAAAGACAGTTCAGGCGCGATGTTTCGTTTCGCAGGAAATGGAATAGTGACAGCTGGATGGAATGTGTTCAAATTGTGGCTGAAGACCGTGAAAAATGGACACGGCTGACTACTAGGACGGCACACCTCGGTGAAGATGCGGAATGACCGCGTCAGGCGAAAGCCAACCGATTAAGTCAAGTAAGTCAATACCTTATTCTCTCGTCGTTTATTGATACCAAATCTAGTGAAAGGCTGATTTTATTAGGTTCACTACTGGAAATATTTCTTTATTAGATTTATTAATGCACTATAATTGAGAATAGTTTTGCATTCAATCAGCAACAATGAAAACACTATCGATAGTTCTTCAGAGCAAACAACCATAATCGTTACTAAAAACAAAGCAACCAATGTTCAATTCATGACGAAATTTACTGACTAAACAGTGCTTTTTTTGTTCATCTATTTTGATGGTCAAAAACAAAATATTTTTGTCTTTGACCATCAAAATAGATGAACAAAAAAAGCATGAGTGGATGTTTTACACTGGTACCTACTAATATTACACTCAATCTGTCCTCACATAACCGTAGAATGTATTCAAGAGACCGGTGCTGCCGAGATGTCGTACGTTCGTGCCGTGGCAGTGTGGAGGAAAGAAGACCACCTCCGTGCAAACCGACGTCAATCCCTCCGCGGAGAGGGTTTTTGTCATGGGAGAGGTGCTGGCTGGCCGCAGCTCTCCTGAAGATCTTACTGCAAAGAGCCGGCGTCGAGAGGAACCCAGGACCCGCTAAGAAGAAGTACCCATGTGCCACATGCGACAGAGATGTCAATTGGTATGGAACCAGCGTCCAATGTTTTGGATGCGAAAGGTGGGTGCACTTCTCTTGTTCGGGTCTCAGCTCTGTGAGGCACCACGATTCTTCCTTTCGTTGTATTGTGTGCTCCGCCTCCAGTAACTCAAATTCCTCATCTACCAACCGCCCCCTCTCTATTGTACATATCAATCTCAACGGCCTTCGCGCCAAGCTTTCTGAATTATCTCTCTTTGCCCGTACTCATCACCCGGATGTTATCATGGTTCAGGAAACCAAACTCTCTCCCTCTGCTACCTCTCGACATCCAAACATCCCGGGCTATACTGCTTATCATACTCCTAGGTCATCTCAGGGAGGCGGAGTCTCTACTTTTGTTCTGTCGTCTCTTCCCTCTCACATCATTCCAAACACTCCAGTGGATGGCACTCTCAGTACATCCCCATCCATCTACCTCTAAAAACTCCACTTTCTCTTTTCAATATATACATTCCTCCTCCTACATCCTGTCCACCAACCTACAACCCTATCCCTCTACTCAAGCAGCTGTATGACTGCTCTCTATCCCCCTCAATTGTCTTTGCGGGTGACTTCAATGCTCACACGTTCTGCTCATCGCTTGACTCTGATGCTAGAGGAAATGACGTCGAAGAATGGGCGGAGGAGTGCGATCTGGTTATCCTTAACGATGACCAGCCCACTCGTCTCCCTGCCTACGGCCGATCTTCCAGCCCAGACATCTCCCTTGTCTCTTCTAATCTCTCTAATGCCTGCTCTTGGTCTACATCCACAACTCTTTCCAGTGATCACATTCCGGTCTTTGTCAATATCGATCTCTCTAACTCTCTTGCTCCCTATACAGGTGTTCGTCATCGTTCTTATCTCAATTTAGGCCTTGCAGACTGGAGCCTGTTCAGGAGGTTGCACTCCGGCAAGCGGCCGAATATCGGTGGAATGGCAATATACACCAGAAGGAGCGCCACTTCTCTGATGCCATCCGGAAGGCGATGAAAGCTGCGATCCCTGAAGGTCGTGTCAAGACCTTCTTTCCCAATGTCACCAGGGAGACACTGCAGAAGATAAGGACAAGGGACGAAGAGAGCTGCTGATCATCTTGACCCAGACATTGCCGAGCTGGATAATGAGATCAGATGGACCTTGATAGGCACAAGAAAGAATCTTGGGAAAAGTTCACTGAGAAGATGAACTTCAGGAGTGATGCTGCAGCAACGTGGAAGGCTTTGAAAAGGATCTCCGAAAGTTCACCTCCGCCAACATTTCCACGATTGAATCTGACGGCGGAGTCTTTAAGTCAGGGAAAGAGGCCGCAAATGCTCTTGGGAAGCATTTTTTCATAACTAAAACAAAAAGAGAGAAGCAGAATAGAATAACTGTTCGGGAACTCTGTAAATTGCCACTTATGGCTGAAGATGATGCAGTCACGCCCGCTCAGGTCGAGAAGGTTATCAAGGAAATGAGTAACTCGAAGGCAGTAGGGCCAGATGGCTTGAGCCCAGCAGTTCTAAAGAGACTGCCAAGTGAACTACTACCCCTGCTCGCTGACGTCATTAATACATCGTTTCGGACCTGTACATTACCTCAAGATTGTAGCACGCGTCATCCCATTGCCTAAGCCGGGTAAATCACCATCCACGGCAAAAGGTTACAGGCCAATCAGTCTTCTCTCACCTATTGCCAAAGTTGCGGAAAAATTGGCTGTGGAGGAGCTCTCCGAACACAATAGCAAACAAAAGCATCAACATGGTTTCCGTAAGCTACATTCCACCACTACGGCCCTACTGGAAATTGTGAGCTATGTTTTGGACGGCTTCAATGCCATGAAACCTCAGCGAACCGTAGGTGTAGCCCTCGATCTAACGAAGGCTTTTGACACTGTAAACTTGGGCATTTTTGTCGGAGAGCCTGTTAAGGTCTACCATTCCGCCCTGGCAGAAGCGGTGGATAACCGCATTCACCAAAGGACGTCGGGCAAATGTGCTATTTCAAGGGCACGTCTCCAATAGCATCCCAATCGCCGCCGGCGTACCTCAAGGAGGAGTTCTATCGCCTGCTCTTTTTAGTCTGTATATTGAAGGTCTACCCGTTCCATCCCAAGAGATCAATGTCGTTGCATATGCGGATGATATTACTATACTATGCCGGGATCGCGACATAAATGTAGCTGCCAGTAAGATCAATGGCTACTTGATCGAGTTGAAATGTTTTCTCGATAGCAAGATGCTTACGGTCTCTGCCGCTAAATCATCCGTCACAGTCTTTTCCTCTGTTCCTGCGGAGCACAGTGCTCATCCCATGGTGAAATGGGACGAAACTCGCCTGCCGGCCGCCCGATTCCCTAAGCTGCTCGGACTCGTGTTGGACCCTTCGCTGAGGTTTCATAAGAACACTGAGCAGAAGCAAGCTGCAGTGAAAACAAGACTTAACGTCCTACGTGCTCTCGGCGGAACGTCCTGGGGATGCAGTAAAGAAACGATCCTGACCACGTACAAGGCCATCGTACAGCCCGCCCTGGAGTATGCTGCACCAGTCTGGAAGCATATCGTGTCGGACACATCCTGGTCCAAGCTGCAGCGCATCCAAAATGGAGCATTGCGAATCGCAACAGGCTGTTCTAAAAGCTCTCCAGTAGAGCACCTACATGCCGAAGCTCGCATCCTGCCAGTTAAGGACCATTGCCAACTCCACGCACAACAGCTGTACATAAACATTCTGGAAGCAGCCAAATCATCCGTCGCGAAGAGTATTAGACCCCGTGAGAGAGAGAGGTATAAGAAAGCCGTTTGCTGATGCTCCTAACGAAAATCAATATCCAGAGATGGACTAACGCACAACAAGAACGCCTCCGTCTCTTACGTGCTGAGCATACCCAATTCGTCAAGGATCACTTATGCAAGACCGCCGTAAACTCCATTCTCGGAGTCGTGCCGCCTGAGGTCAGCGAAACCGAGATGGAACTCGACCAGGCGTGCCAGGTGCACCCTTGCCTCGTTGCGCTGCGGGCACTCCCATGCTTATGTCTTATTTACATGAGATCGATAGCAGCAGACCTGACGAGTGCCCGGATTGTGGTAATAAAGGGCATACTACTGCGCACCTTTTCAACTGCCCGATGAGACCGACATCGTTAACAACAGTAGATCTGTGGACGAATCCGACGCTTGAGGCTCAGTTCCTCAGTCTATGACAGGACCCTCTCTGTGGCTGCAGAAGAAGAAGAAGAAGAGACCGGTGGTGACCCAGGGATTAAAAAAAACACGCATTCTGGAGGCAGAAAGATGAGATAAAAATGGAACTTTGGTTAACTGCCAACCAGCAGAGAAGAGGAAACGCCGCAAACTAATGACAAAGTTCAATAACAACAAGAACTAAGCAGGAAACACTTCAGAACATTTGCGCTAAAAGGCAATGGATAACAACCGCATCGGAGAACTCAAACTGAGGGCACGAACTGAGACTGGTTTTCTTCATGTTTCCTAAACGTGTTATGTGCTTGAAAAAAATAGTACGTTTTTTTTAACAGCTGTTCCGTTTGAGCACATCTCAGATGCCGGATTCATTATTGCGTTAACCCTGAGTTTTTCGATTTGGGTTGGGTTTAGCGCGTGTGCAAGCGAGCTAATACTGGCGCTATACCCAACCCAAATCCACACACCCAGGATTAATGCAATGATGAATCTTCGGGCAGCAGACATAGGTCTACGGAATCTAAAGGTCCAGAATGGACCAGTCTGTCTTCTTCGTCGCTTGAGTATCCGACCAACTGAAAGGCGTGGGTTTATTAGAGCTTCGCTTGCCAGAAGCCTAGCGTGAACATCCTACGTCTACGCAGACATCTCCGTCGTCCACGCAGATGTCTCCATCGTCCATCTTTTGATGTGTCGGCCGTGCACAGGTCTGCTTTCCGTGGCGCTGAAATGAAAGATTTATTAATTACATATTCAACTAGGAAATGAATACCGCCATTCAACCATTGGCTTCAGTAGAGTGCTATCAACTTACTGCGTTTGGTATCCAAGCATTCACACTCTCATCGAATTCGTATTCCCGCACGTCCTTCCTTAAGAAAAAAATCAATTGGCGAATCCAAATTCTAGATGGAAAGCTTAATTTGCACTTGAACTTCATGCAAAAACACAAAAGTCTCCGAAAATCAGCAATCGTGGATGGGTCGTCTCATCCAAGGAGCACCGAAGGGAGGAAAGAGTATTGTTTGATTGAAATACTCTTCTATCGAAAAGGACAAATCGAAAAGCAGTAAAATATTGTGACGACGAAGCAGTACAATGAAGACAGAGAACGAGAACAAATTGTGGAACAAGGTTAGATACAGATTCCTCAACAAGTCTACATATAAGTGGGAGGATAAATACAACTATCCGTCAGTCAGGTCGTTTAGAGAACGATACATTGGTTGTATAGTTGTACAAGAACGAAATTGTCGAGATTTTTCAGAATTTTTTTCGTTTGTTCGAAAACTCGGTGCAAAACTAGTTCGGGGTGGGGGGCACCCAAGATTTACTCATAGAATTGAAAAGATTCATCCATCAAAATGAAATTTTCTTTTGTTATCAGATATGTGGTAACGTTATCACTCATACTTTCCTAAAAATTCCATGAGATTTGATCGATTTCTGAAAGCAGAATCATTCATTTCTCACTTGAATTCTGAGTGCCCCCCCCAACTAGTTTTGCACCGAAAACTCGTCAAACTAAATTTTTTCAAATTTTGTTTTTTCGAAATTTTGTCAAACAAAACAAACGAAAGTTTTGTTCGTTAGAAATTGTTTCGAACGAAAAATTTTCAATTTCCGTTCGTTCGACATTTTTTTTTCGAAATTGTACAACTATAATTGGTTGCTAAAACATAGAAACAAGGAATGAGTCATTAACTAGGTACTGTGCCAGCAAATCAACAATAATCTAAAGAATTTTCTGAATGAAAAAACACTGAAATTAGGAACAGAAACAAGAAATTTTCTCGACTGAGGTCGAACCTAGAAAAAGAAGTGACGTAGTGGTTATTTTATCGAGGACATAACCATCGGATAGAAAACTGGCGAAAATACAACCGTGGCACATTGTTGAGAAGGATTTCAGATGAAATATATTATAGACAAGAAGGTAATGGTTAAAAAAAAATCAATTTCGAACAAGAAAGTGACGATTTGTGCACCGATTCATAATACACGCCTGACGATCAATGCGCCATTGGATAGCTCATTGGCGCCTTTCTGGTTTCGGTCCGCGTCTGAGAGGACTAGTTTGTGCTGGATGCTAGGCGAGCGACCAAGCCGCACCGCTCGCTCCGCCCTATTTGGGGGTCCGCCAACCGGTGGTGATACCGTAGAGATTCGCGTCTCAGCACGCCCAAATGCCTGAATAGGTGCACCGAGTTCGCGCCAACCTTCAACAGTGAACGCGAAGCCTCTTCACGATCCATGCCAGGGCTACCTCAATGATCCGAAAATCGACAAATGGATATCGAATTCGTATTCAACGCCCCGAATAACCCCCACATCGAGACTTTGAGGCAAATCAGAGACTTTGACCAAATTACCGTATACCCACCGTAATCTACGGTAAGCTGTCAAAAATCGATAAACTGACATCAGATTTGTGTTGAGCACTCGAAATAACCCCCAGAAGAACTATTTGAGCCACATCTGTGATCACATTCCGGAAATCGTCAGAAGTCAATTTTGCCGTCAAATTTTTCTGCCGGTGGAAAGCTTTGAACAAATTTAGTCGAAAAATTTCGAAAAACGACAAATGAACCTCAGATTCGTCATCAGCACCCTAAATAACCCTCCAGGGCGAACTTTAACTCAAATCTGAAATATTTTTCTTCAAAGCCTTCTGCAACGAAAATCGCTGGACCGAAAATCCGTAAAAGTCCAAAACGCCATCAGTCTGCACATAGTTCGGAAAATGTGCTTTTGCCCAAACTTTGCCAAGGGGAGTTGTTTCGGGCCCTTAACACAATTAGGAGGCCCGTTTTTGGATGTTCGTAAAATTAGTGCACATTTTGAGGGGTACAATAGGAACGAAAATCAGAGAAAAAGCGCCTAGAACTATTTCAGGGTGATTCTAGGAAACTGCAAAAGGCATATTCGAAGTCGACGTCGGAAAACCATTCTAAAAAAGTATATTTCGATCGTAAGAGTGAAAAAAGATCTAAACTAAGACACCATCCAACTAGTCCCGATCATTAAACCTTAGATGAAAGGACAAAGTACCTGCAATGGGCCAACAAATACATCCAATCCATATTCACGAACGAGACGATTTTTGATTATATCCATATGAAGCTCTCCCATCGTCTCCACTACCGTCTGACCAGTCTCGGAGTCAAATCGTATTCGTAGCGAGGGATCCTGTTGTAACTCTCAATACCCTATGCATAAAAGTAAATTACAACCAACACACATTTTCTCACTCCGGAGGAAGGGGAGCATCGGTCAAGAATACTCGGTAGCTGACAAATGTAAGTGGTGATCCATATGTTTCAATCGTTAGGGTTTACTTTAACAGCAGCTCACACCCTCGCAATAGTGGTCACGGTAGCGACATTAATGATATCGTAAGGCCCCCACTATGCTCATACTGTTGGATTCATCAGACTCGAGTCACAATGACCATATTTAAGCCTTCAAAACATGCAGCCTCTGCTAATTTTTCAGTCCCTACCCCACAATACAAACACCCTCAAATTGATTGCTCAAATATGACCATTTCGGCTAGGTTCCGATGCATCCAATTTGATGATTCCTGCAACGTAAACGGGCTAGCACAGGTAGACAAGTCTGTTAGCTTCGCTATCTCGAACACATTCCCACAGCTATCTCAACCGCGCATGTATGCTGCGGTGTAACCCGTCCACTTCCCTTTTAGCAGAAAAATAACCAGTCATCTCTTCATTTAAAACGAGTTTTCGTATACTGGGAATATTGGAATTCGTCAGATTCCAATATTCCCAGCTCCATACCTTCGATTTGAGATAAAATCGACATCATTTTTAGCGTATATAATGCCTTTAAATCCAGCTTATTGAGAACTGTGATACTTTCCCCAATCTTTTACTATATCCTCATATTCGCGACCAGGGATGTGCGGCGAACGATTTTAAGATTTCGACAAACGGCAATCGGCAACTAAATCCCAAATACGGCCGGCAAACGGCAATCGGCAAACGGCAAAAACCTCATCCCTTAGATTGACCAAAAACTTATTCACATGTGCCGCTCTACTTGTTTTTCTTTTTTCTCCAACACTTATGTCAACATTCTAATAATTACAATTCAAGGGAGTAGTTCCATTTTAAGGCATCAGATGAATAAAAACAAGACATGTGGAACCTCATGGAAGTCAATGGGATTGTCGCTGCGGCCTCGCGAGGAAGCCAATGTCGTGGCGGCGCCGCAATAGTGCCGCTGCAGCTCCGCAACAGTGCCGCTGCAGCTCCGCGGCAGTGCCGCTGCAGCTCCGCGGTGGTCACGCCGCGGCTTCGCAGTGGTGAGGCTGCAGCTCCGTGGTGGTCACGCCGCGGCTTCGCAGTGGTGAGGCTGCGGGTCCGCGATTGAAGGCTGCGCTTCGACAAAACAGGTACCGACCGCAACTTTTATGAAATGAGTCATAATACAACTGGATGGGCCTACGAACAAAAATACACACCTGCGGTGCTTACGTCCTCTGTCTGTTAGGGACAGAGTGTAGTCCTGTTATTGCGAACTTGGAGATACGGGATGTATGATCTAGTTCCGCAATCGCGTTCAGTCCGCAAAGTCTCATCACAATCGTAGAAGCAAAGCGGTTGTTTTGAAAATCATTTCTTCATTTTCATATTTGAATTTTTCAAAAACAGCCGCTTCGCTTCTACGATTGTGATAATGAGGACTGAACGCGACTGCGGAACTGAACTATACGTCAAATTTGGGCTATTGAACCAGCAGCAATCTCGTTCTACCATATATAACTGTAAATCGTAGTCGAAGCGGTTCGCTGGTGCATCCTCGCGAAGTTCATGCGGTTCCAACACGGAACTGTCGCGGCAATGTTGCGGCGTCGTCGACTCTCAAGACACTGCAACAAAATCTCCGCGGCACAGTAATCATCACGGAGCTGCTGCGGCACTATCCTGGAACCATCGCGGCACAGTCAAGGTTCGAGGGAATTTCTCCGTCAGCTCACGTTAAGTTACAGTTTTGCCCGAACTTACCGCGAGCTGAAAAAAGTTCGAAAAACCTCCAGAATTTTTTCTTAATCAATATCTTTCCAAAAAAGACAGAATGAACCATTTTTTGGGAAAGTTTTTTCACACTATACGCATCTAGTGGTTCATAACGTGGCATGCGAGTGCGTAGTTTCAGCAATGTGTGGTCTCTTACCTGAAAATCGTCAAATAAAAAAACTTGCGCTTAGCTGCAGTTTACCGCGAACATACCTACAGTGAACTCGCGTTTTTGAACCCATTTACTACCACCTCAAATCAGGGTCAAGCTCACGGTGGTCCCCGGACCACCGTGGAACCGGAGTGGTCGTTATTTTTTTTGGAAGAGCTTGAAATGGGGGGGGGGTCGGTTTTTTCGACCCATCTAAAATAATGTCTGTATCGCTGAAAAATTGAATCTTGAGGTGAAATTATTTGGGCCATGATCATTTACCATGAAATGGTAAACATTATCGATGGAACAAGAGCAGTTTCCAAATAAAAAATAGTGTAAATCATCAAGTGTGTACTAGCTCAACATTATCTCGACCACAACATTCGGAGTAGACAATGCTTCGGGGTTTTCTAGCAAAATCCGATAGAAGTGAAGACTGTTTTATCGCTTCGGAACTCCTTGGGCCGCGACTGAAAACTTTGTGCAAAACTGGCAATGGTAGAGTAGAAGGTTTCGCATGATGGCATCGCATCCTGTACAGCGCAGTACTTTTGAAGTAAGGCGATTGAGTTCGTAATCGAATCTAGGCGTACTGTGATCTGTATCTTGTTCGCGTCGTCTATGTATTGGGGCCAACCTCTGATATTGAACTTGGCGTTCGTAGATTTATACATTTCGAAGTTTTCGAAACTCGCTATTTCACATTGTATAATCTCCAGCAGCATGTGACGACCCAAAGGATAGGGAAAGTCCTTCTGCTTCCTGCGTTGGCCTTGTCTCCTGGAAAATATGTACCCTCGAATCTGATTGGCATAGCTGGAGTAGAACTTAGTGAAATGGGTGCTAACCAAAGCAACAGGTGTCCCTTCGTTATACACATTACCCAAGGCTCGATGGCTAAGAGCATCGATGTCAAAGGTAATATAATGGGTGTACCAATGAGCGTTGCCTTGGTCTCTTTGATGGAGTGTGACTCCTCATCTCTGTTTTTCTGGCTTCATGTTTCGGGATTCCGAAATTGAGAGCGTTTCATGGCTTTGCGATGTCGGTCCACTAAGGCCCCTAAATGTCTTAGCGTCATAACACAGCAGGTACTCAGACATTGGGCCTTCAAAAGAGGTATAGTACTGATCGAGAGACCCTGTGCTCACACTTTCGTATCTTAAGCTCAAGGGATACTTCGTTTTCACAACGTTATTGTCTCTCAATAATCTTTGTGCGAAATTGGCCATTTTGCCGTCCTTTTCTTCCATCATGTGGTCGACATAGCGCCAGCGAGACACATATTATACTATGAGACCTTCTTCTTATTGTAGCTCCTCTGAAAATAATGTCAGCTGGAATAGTGTGTGGCTCACGTGGTGAAGAATTGGAAACGTGCGCCCGTCCACGCAGCAGCCACAGCTCTTGCATTGATACTTTCAGTTGTATCTTCGTTCGCCAAGGCTCGAAGGCTCCCCATTAGAACGGGTAGTTGCGTAGGATCTTTGCTAGCGCTTGCTGCGTGCTGGCCGACCAGCGGACCCGATGTACCGCCCCTATTTTGAGGTAGGAAAGTTCATTTGTTCCTGAGCGAACCGATACGCGTGGTTCTTCTGAGCAGTTACGACGGAATTCAGTGCATGAGCTGCGTAGACGCTGAGAAAAAAATCCAAAACAAAACATATTTAGATACCCAAAAATTTCTTTTATTCATGTTGGGTTCGCACCTGCTCTCATAATTACATTGAGTGTTGTCTCGTCATCTACTATGCGCTGAAGTCTTGCATGAATGCCGTTTATGTGCCCTGTCATCACAGATGCACCGTCGGGAGACAGGGTCATCACCTTTCTTATGGCAAAAGCGAAGGGCTTGTGAGAAAGACCATTCTGCATGTCTGTCCATGAATCCTCAATAGAGAGGTCATGAATGCGTCGACGATGTCTTCGGACTTTCGCTTTCTGTTTCTACCAACGAAAAGTGGAAAGCTACGGGTGCGCAGGAGGGTGAGATAATCTTCATCAAAAATATTGCGATCGGTGTCGAAAGTTGCGTCGGTCAACAGAGAGAAGGGGAGGTAGTTTTTCATTAAACAATTCAGCAAATCGAACTTCATGTGCTGTGCAAATTCTTGACCGTACGCTGGCAGATGTGGGATCGTCATGCGATTCAGCGGGAATCGGACTTCATTGCCATCACAATAAGAGAATTGTTTAGCGAACCCTAGAGCTTCCTTGGCAGCGATACCACATACGAGATAGGATCGAAAGCTTGGTATGAATTCATCGTCCGTGCTAAGAAAATTTGCAGCATTCTGTGGTAAAACATGAGATTGACACGGTCTTCTGCGCGAACACCTCCTCACCCCTCGTGAAAGCTATCTGGAGCTTTCAGAATTTCCGGCATTGCAAGTTCTATCTCATCCATCTCTGTTAGGCCCTACAAAGCTGTCGCAAGCTTCAGCACATGAGCTCTCATTGTGTGAATTTCCTCATACTGTTCCCACTTCCTTTTTTGCACACTTTGCATAAGGTCTGCAAATATTTTCTGCATCAGGTCGAAGCTCTTCATCCGTATTCTGGGCAGACCGTGACCAGAAGTTCGGAGTCGGTAGCGAAACTAAAACTGTAGCTGAATCATCTAGAGCTTTGCTCTGTTTGGTTCACATAACACCCCAAACCTTCGGGTGCTGAAGCTCTCAGAGGAGGAAAAGTATTCCGAAAAATAACACACGAATACCATTTCTCGCTCCGAAACTTTAAGAAGATAGCACACAACATCTCCGTCATCATTTAATACCTTAGCACGCGAAGATTCAAAACAAGTTCAAAATCGTGCAAGCCGAAAGGAAGCGAGTGTGGAAATGGCGGAATGTCAGTTTCAGAAAAAAAGTACTCATAACGAGGGTACCAATCGATTCGAGATGTTCCAAGAATCATTTCTAGATAAGTGAAAAAATAACTTTTTTCAAAAACTGAACTTCACTTACCCCCCTCCGGACATCGAAAAAATCGGCCCAAAAATCGAAAAAGGGTCGTCTTTATACATGACCTAGTGAAAAAGTGGAAACTGTAGACAGATGTTAGAAAATGTTATCGTCCGGAGATGAGCTCATGAAATCGATTTTGAGCCGAGTTATGGCCGGTCAAAGGTGCGGTGGTCCCACGGTGGTCCGAAAGCCCCACTGGACCACCGTGGCCAAAAACGGAGGGCGAAGATTTTTCCGGTTTCTGACATACTTTTCAGCTCTCCAACTGTCTGAATTCTTTCAATATCGGCAGCGCATGGAACGCATTTCATCCCCTTTGGAATGGTGAGGCCCCAAAAATTGAAAAAAACCTCCAGAATGAAACGAGTCAGTAAAGTATACCATTTTTTCACCCTTGCTATAGGTTCGTTTTTTAGCCGGAAAAATGACACTCTTAGGGGGGGGGTCGGTGTTAAAGACGACCCGGACCACCGCTGAGCCTGAGCCTGCCTCAGATGAGTCAAAACCCCGGACAATGGTTAAGCGAACAATGGATAATCGGCTCACCCCTAGTGCCTACATGGCCGCGAGCATATGCGGTGTTTTCTTCCAATGTTTTGCCGATTTTTCCGGAAAAATAACAAAAATTTCGGCAAACGACAAACGGCAAAAAAGCCCCAAAAATGGCCGACAAACGACAAACGGCAAACGGCAATTGCCGCACATCCCTGTTCGCGACCTCACAGTGCATGGTGTTCCTTTATCCTAGCAGATTCATGACCAGTCAACGAATTCACATAACTTCCTCAAAAATTAGGTAAATTTTATGAGATTTGAATATCCCATGTGAATACAACTTATTTGAATACAAAGCCTAAACAACTTGGTCTGAAGGTTTGTTTGTTTGATGTCTGCAATTTGATGTTGAAGGGCACCGCTCGAATGTGAATGGATAATTGTGCGGGGGGGGGCAGCAGTGTCAACCCTGGGCTTAGATGTATACCTTACATTGTGAGCAGAAGAGACACCCTCAGTTTAATAAGCACTAAAACATAGGAGCAAACACGTATTTCATTGATAGCTGAGGTATTGACGTGGTCTTAAAAACCTACCTCAACAGCAATTTCGTTCAACGCGCGTTCGAACTCATGTCCATGTTTCGTGGATGGTGGTTCAATGCAGCAAAAATACACAGGATCTGGACTGTCAATCCCTGAAGAACAGTCCAACGTTGTGTGACTAATACAGAAACGGGATTTCGCCATCCACGGCTAAGGGATACAGGCCAATAACTCTTTTATCACCAATCGCCAAAGCCGCTGAAAAACTGGTCGTCAAGGAGCTGGCCGAGCATAATAACAAACAGCAGCACCAGCATGGTTTCCGCAAAATACACTCTACCTCCACGGCGCTGCTGGAGATTGTGAGCTATGCTTTGGATGGCTTCAACGCCAGAAAACCTCAACGCACTGTTGGAGGATATTACGTAAAGATACCTCTAGTCGCCGTCGCGCGGCGTGGCTGGGACGTCGCGGTGCGATGAAGCGCGCTTCTCACAGTACACATCCACCGCTAGTCGCATCGTGATGAGGCCCTAGCCGCGCCGCGCGATGGCGACTACAGGTGTCTTTACGTAACATGCTGTTGAGTAGCCCTGCACCTCACAAAGGCTTTTGACACAGTCAACTTGGGCATATTGTCTGAGAAGCTATTGAGGTCCACCATCCCGCCTTGGCAGAAGCGATGGATAACCGCATTCATCAAGTGCGCCGAGCAAAAGTGCTGTTTCAGGGACATGTCTCTAATAGCATCCTGATCGCTGACGGTGTCCCTCAAGGAGGATTCATATCGCCTGCTCTGTTCAGTCTTTACATGGAAGATTTGCCCGTTTCCCCAATGGACATCAAAGTCGTTGCATATGCGGATGACATCACCATCTTGAACCGAGACAGAGACATTAATACAGTGCTTTCGGAAATGATAGGGACACTTCTAAAAAATGAGATTTTCAAAATATTTCTGGGAATGATGATGAATACTGTTCATCGATGAATTCAGCGTGATAAAAAACCTCTGTTCGCAACTTTCTTGAAACCGTGCCTAATTTTGCCTTTACATTTAGAAAACTTCACCATTCAGAAATGAGAGGGACACCCTGCAGAAAAATGGATTTTTCACTTTGAACAAAATTTCCCGTTACAAGTTCACTACATGAACGCAACACGAACTCTGGAATTCGCTCGCGTGTAGCCCTACACAAGCTCACTTGTTGCCCAGTGACAACTGGGCAACAAGTCATTTTTCTGGGGCGCGAAATGGAAAGTGTGGGGCGATTGTGAGCATTTGTGCCCACAAAACCACTTGTACCCCCACTAAATCACTAGTCGCCCCGCGAAATCACTTGTTGCCCCGAAAGAGCAGCTGCTGACCCTAAAATCATTTGTTGCCCCACTTGGGGGTGTGTATACAAGTCTGTTGGTACCTGCTCGTTGGTGCCCCTGCTTCTACTGAACCCAGCAGACGTTTGAGTGTACACAGGGAACGTTCGAGCGATATAGCGTGCACAACTATATCGCGAAAGTATCCCGCACATTGCATAAAGGTGTCGCCGTCCGGCACACTAAGGCCTCTGGTCCATAACACCTTAGGATCCGTACCTAGGGAGTCATGGAGTCTTTGGCCACAAGCCACAATTTCGCCACCCTGAACTGTCGATCGCTGTCGAGTGATATCCAAAAAACTGCGCTATCCAGACTTCTGAGCTATTTCCATGCACCGTTTGCTGCTTTGCAGGAAACCCGCCTCAAGGATAGACCCGTCATCAGCGTCGGAGAGTACACCATCTACTGCGGTAACGCTGACGATAGGAGAGTGGGAGGCTGTGCAATAGCTGTAAGGAAGGATTTCAATGGTATGGTCAGGAGTTCGCCTCGACGTCGTGTCGGAATGCATTCGTAGGACTGGGGGATCGCAGGGGATTCAATCTGTGGATAGTGAGTGCTCATGCGCCCACTGAAACCGCCGAAGACAATTCGAAGGATGCGTTTTATGAGGAACTCAATACGTTGCTGGCCAGGATACCTTGTCAACATGCTGTTGTCGTGGGGATTGACGCAAATGCGAAGATGGGACTTGATCAGGAATCCGAAGTACTCGGTAAATGGTTCTACCCAGTGGAGCAAACATCGGACAATGGCTACCGCCTTGTCGACTTTTGTGAACGCAGTGGTCTGATTATTGCATCGACATTCAAGAGGAATCATCGCCGCCATCAGCTTACGTGGCAGGGACCAACCCGGCTATCTCCAGAAGAGCAGCGGAAGCGGAAGATGACAACTTTGAAACTACAGCTTGACTATGTCCTGACGAGGAATATTCCAGTATCGGACATTCGAAGATCTAGAGCTGTGTGGGATGTCGCATTCGATTCGGATCACCGTCCTGTTCTGTTGAACTTCACTGCGAGGATTCATAAGAGGAAGCGAGGGGCTCAGCCTCTCCAGAGGATTGACATGACAAGTCTCAGAGATGAAGAGTGCAGAAGGAATTTCCGACAACGCGTTTCTATTCACATCGGAGTACGGACTAAGAAGAAACTTTGCGACGCGGATTCTTTTGTCAAGTGCATCCAGGACGCTTCGAAAGAGGCACTCCCGGTTGTACAGCCTAAGAAGAAGTTCGCCTACGTCTCAGAAGAAACAACATCTACCTACAACAGAGTATGTGCTCTCCGAACTGCAGGAAACTTCGTGGAGGAGAAGCGTCTGAGGAGGAAGTTGCGTCGGCAGCTTCAAAGTGACCGCGAACGAGTGGACGTGTAGAGCTAAGGAGTTCGAGAAGGCTTGGGAGGAGAAGAATCCGAAGAAAGCCTACACGTTGCTGCGACAGTATAGCGGGAAGATGAAGAGATGTTATCCTGTCTTGAACACTACCAATGGAGTTGCAGTTGGTGATGCGACGCTGCCAATATGGAAGGATTACTTCAGTTCACTACTGAATCGTCCAGCGCCATCAGTACCTGAGCTCCCGCATGTTCAGAGAGCACATTACGATGTCAGTGAGGAACCGCCGACTGAGTCTGAAGTTTTGGATTGTGTCCGGAAAATGAAGAATGGAAAGGCAGGTGGAGATGACAACATCACTGCTGAAATGCTGAAAGCTCTTCCTCCGTCTGGGATTCGTGAAATGACCAACACCATCCGTGCCATATGGATGAGCGAAAGGATACCCGATTCGTGGAGACATGCGATCATCGTACCTCTCCACAGGAAGCTATCCGTCACGGATCCTAAGAACTACAGAGGAATCTCTCTACTTCGTGTCATGTACAAGGTTTTAGAACGTATCATTCTCGAGCGACTTATCAAACATCGTGAAGGAACGACCAGAGATGAGCAAGCCGGTTTTCGACCTGGAAGATCGACCATCGACCAAGTGTTCGTCGTGAGAAGAGTAATTGAATCGTGGCAGCGGTTTTCGAAGCCATTACAGCTTGCTTTTTGGACTTTGAAGGCGCGTTCGACTCTCCTCATCGTGATCGATTGCTCAATGCTCTGCGAGCAGATGGAGTCCCGGAAAAGTATGTTCGGTTAATCGAGGACATGAACAAAGGAACAACAGCAGCAGTTCGTACACCTGTCGGATTTACGTCAGCTTTCGAGGTGAAAACAGGAGTAAGGCAAGGAGCCGTTGCAGGACCTTTCTTTTCAACTTCGCCGTTGATGACATCATGCGTAGAGTTGCAGAACAGTTTCCTGCGGATGTGATCCTAACACCATCAGGACGCTCTCTTGTCGACCTGGAGTACGCCGACGACATTGTGTTATTCGCTGAAAACAACGCAAAACTGCAAAGGATTGTGAACCTCGTTTCGAAGTATGCCGCAGCCTATGGACTTCGTCTTCGTCCCGACAAATGCAAGCAGATGTGGGTCTCTCAGAGGCCTTCAACTGGAGTTTGTGTGGACGGACAACGTATCGAACTGGTGGACGATTTCTGTTATTTGGGCTGTTTGCTGAAGAACGATGGTAGTTATGCAGCGGATATTCGACAACGATGTGCGAAAGCTACGTCTGCATTCAATTCTCTAACCAAGTGTTTGTGGTCTACCACCATCGCGAAGGAAGTCAAGTTGCGCGTCTACCTATCCGCTATTCGCCCTATCATGATGTACGGATCGGAGACGTGGGCAGCACCGGAAACGCAGATGGAAAGGTTGGATTGCACGGAGAGGAAGCTTTTTAGGCGTTTGCTTGGATATTTCTGGCCGCGTGTATGCCATAACGAAGACCTTTACAAGGAAATCGACGCAGTACATCAACGCTTGACACGAGGGAGGTGCCAGCATCTCCTAACGCCATCTCAAGCAGCAATGGAAAGTCGACTTCGACTGCTCAGGCATATACTAAGAAGAACGCCGGATCGTCTCGTACAACACGCTTTAAAAATGCTTCCAAATCCTGTCTGGAAACGGCCACCTGGGCGTAGGCGAAAGTTCTGGACGGATGTGGTTAAAGAGGATTTAAAGTCACTCGGCATCGAAAGACAGTTCAGGCGCGATGTTTCGTTTCGCAGGAAATGGAATAGTGACAGCTGGATGGAATGTGTTCAAATTGTGGCTGAAGACCGTGAAAAATGGACACGGCTGACTACTAGGACGGCACACCTCGGTGAAGATGCGGAATGACCGCGTCAGGCGAAAGCCAACCGATTAAGTCAAGTAAGTCAAGTTGCCCCACAAAATCACTTGTTGCCCCGCAGGTTCACTTGTTGCCCCGTAAAACCACTTGTTGCCCCCCAAAACCACTTGTTGCTCGGAATCATCATTTGGTCGTTCGGACCCCACTGCGTTGTTTATTCACGGATTCCGTCTACCCTCTAGACACCTTGTACTTCTCAAACCCTTCCTCTTCCTCCTCTTCTTCCTCTTCCTGCTCTTCTTCCTCTTCCTCCTCTTCTTCCTCGTCTTCCTGTTCTTCCTCTTCCTCGTCTTCCTCGTCGTCTTCTTCCTATTATTCCTCTTCTACCTCGCCGCTTGTCAGTGTGGCTTAAAGGCATCGTTCGCGCTGGAAGTCAATTTTCATTTTTCGGGCTCAATTTCATGACTGAGCCCGGTAGACCACACTGGTAAACTTTGGCGCGTCAAAAAAGTTGGGCAATGAGGTTGGAAGGCGTCAAAGATGAAGATCCGCCACCAATTCTCACCAGTCATCTAGCACTTTTTCCTAGAATGTTGGTGCGACCATAAGACAACATGAAAAATAGTTACGGCACGAACTCCACATGCAGAAAAACTCCGAAAATGACAGTGGCGAGGCCTCTAAAAGCAGAAAAACCTCAAAAAGGATTTTGGCGCGAAATTTAGATTCGTATTTACAATGTGTTCCGACTGACTTCTCTTTACAAAAGAACGTTTTTCATGGGCCCCTTCGACATTTTCGTTCACTAGATAGGCCAAGCTACACAAAAACATGAAAAAATAATATACGGCTTTCTGCGCGTACGATGCCTTTAAAGGCAGTGGTCGCGATGAAAAGCGTTATCTACAAAACTATAAAAATCAGCCTAGATTGAAAACAGCTGAAAAACTATGAAGGTAGCGCGGTGGAAAACGGGCTAGAATTAGAGTTTCTAGGGCCCAAAGATGCTAATTTGTGCACACGTGCACACCGCTGCAAAAAAATCGTCGCCTCATGCCGAGCAGTCAAAAATCATCGACATTCAGAGGTAGAGATAAATGCAAATTTACGTAATGAAAAGCGTTTACCAATGAAAGCAAGCACCTCAGGCAATGTTTTTGACTAGATGAGTCCGAAGGATGATGTTCATTGATTGAAATCCAATTTCAAGCCAGCTGATGTTCTTGATATCAGAGATCATCGCTGCCGATGATGTGGAGAGGGCTCGTCCACCATCAAAAGACAAGAAAGTTTAGGCTTCAAATATGGCCCTAAATAGCGGTTTTTTCGCGATTCTTTCTCAATGGTCCTACTACTCTAAACCCAGAAAAGGGTTTATTTAGAGAGGAAAAGAAGACAAGCATATTTTACCGCGACGACTGCCTTTAAGGTGTAGACGGATGAGGGGATTCCTTCGTTGAGATCTGTCAATAACAACAAAAAACACTTGAACTAAAATCCAGGGGTGGTAGTAAATGCATTTTCAACGCGAGTTAACCATCACCTTTGAACCGCGAGGTAACCACCAACTTTACGCGAGTTAACGGCCAGGTTTATGCGAGCTTGCCAATCTTTTTACTTGGTGAAAAAGTGATCAGGACACTGTAGAAAGTGTGCAGGACCCGATTGGGCGTGCGCAGGACATCATAGAAAGTGTGCAGAACCCAAGTGGGCGAGTGTAGGACATCATAGAAAGTGTGCAGGACCCGAGTGGGCGTGTGCAGGACATCGTAGAAAGTGTGCAGGACCCGATTGGGCGTGTGCAGGACCCCATTGGGAGTGTGCAGAATGTGCGCAGGACCCCACTTGAGGCGTGCAGGACCCAACTGGGTGTGTGCAGGATGTATGCAGGATCCCACTGGGGGTGTGCAGGACCCCATTGGGAGTATGCAAGATGTGTGCAGGACCCCACTGGGGGTGTGCAGGACCCCAGTGAGAATGTGCAGGATGTGTGCAGGACCCTATTGGGAGTGTGCACGACGTCAGAGAAAGTGTGCAGGACCCGAGTGGGGCTAAGCAAGTCGTCGTGAATTGTGCGTAGTACTTCACTGGGAGTGTGCAGGGTGTCATGTGCATGTGTGCAGTACATATAGTAGAGGTGCAGGACCCAGTAGGGTCCTGCACATCCTGCGCACTCCCAATGGGATCCTGCACACTCTCAGTGAAGTCCTGCACACCCCCAGTGAGGTCCTGCACAGATCCTGCACACTCACACTGTGGTACTGCACGAAATCATAAACGTCCTGCACCCCATTCATGACGACTTCCATACTCTTCAGCGAGCGTAAGCGTAAGGAAAACGCGTTATCGTATGTGATCTCGCGTTAAGTCCGCGCAAAACTGCAACCAAACGGGAGCTGATAGAGAAAATGGAAATAGTGAATGAATGAAGAAAAAGATGGATAGCTTCCGAAAAAGTCCTCCGGAGCACTTTTTCGGAAGCTATCCATCTTTTTCTTCATTCACACACTATTTCCATTTTTTCTGTCAGCTCAAGTTAAGTTGCTGTTTTGCGCGGACTTACCGCGAGCTGAAAAAAGCTCAAAAAAACTTGAAAAAATTCTAAATCACTAATTTTTCTTCAAAAAAAAAAAGACAGAACGGACCACTTTTTTGAATTTTTTTCAATGCGTATCTAGTGGCTCATACAGTGCCATGAGTATGCTCAGTTTAAGAAATGCCTGGCGCATATCCTGAAAATCGTCAACTGAAAAGCTCACGGTCAGCTGCAGTTAACCGCGAGTTAACTCGCGGTTATCTACCCATTTACTACCACCCCAGATTTATTTCTAAATGCTCCTCATCAGACTAGAAGAAAATCATGAATAAATTAGAGGATATCAAACGAATAAAAATTTTCGAATATTCGAATAAACGAATAATTCGGATAATTGACTCTTTCGAATGTTCGAATAAACGAATTATTCAGAAAATTGACTTTTCCGAATATTCGAATGAACGAATTATTCGGATAATTGACTCTTTCGAATATTCGAATAAACGAATATTCGGAAAATTAACTTTTCCGAATATTCGAATGAACGAATTATTCGGATAATTGACTCTTTCGAATATTCGAATAAACGAATAATTCGGATAATTGACTCTTTCGAATATTCGAATAAACGAATTATTCAAAAAATTGACTTTTCCGAATATTCGAATGAACGAATTATTCGGATAATTGACTCTTTCGAATATTCGAATAAACGAATACTCGGAAAATTAACTTTTCCGAATATTCGAATGAACGAATTATTCGGATAATCTTTCGAATATTCGAATAAGCGAATTATTCGAAAAATTGACTTTCGAATACTCGAATATTCGATTATTCGTTTTTTCGACCGAGTATTCGTTTTCCGAATATTCGTTGACATTAGACTATGTCAACGAATATTCGTAAAACGAATATTCGGCCGAATAAACGAATAATCGAATATTCGAATAATTCGATTATTCGGAGAAGTCAATTTTTCGAATAATTCGTTTATTCGAATATTCGGAAATGTCAATTTTTCAAATAATTCGTTTATTCGAATATTCGGAGAAGTCAATTTTTCGAATAATTCGTTTATTCGAATATTCGAAAAGGAATTACTTTCAATTATTCGTTTTATTCAAATATTCGAACGGCAACCTTAATATTCGAATATTCGGCCGAATAAACAAATAATTTCAGAAAAATAAGCAGAGTCTCCGGCACATGTCCATTTTGGCGGTCTTGAGATGAAATGTCCCAAATCAAACTGGTAGGAAGTTCGAATATAATCGGAATACTCAATATTAAACATGAGATAGTCAGAAACCTAATGGTGGAGTATCTCGCTCAGCACGCGAATTTGTGGGCAGACGTAACAGATACTGTTTTTCATCTGATGGAGTATGTCCCAAACAAACTCTAGCGATGTTCCAGAACCGGCTACCGCACGCTGCTACAGTATTATGTAATACTTAATTTCCATGAATTTAAGTCAGTCGCTGCAGCTTTGAGCCAGTTCCTATTCAGCATTCTTCACCTTAGATTTTTGCGGTCCAGAGGTGCAGAATGTCTGCAAGCAATAGCTGGGTGCTATCTCTTAGCCATGGTAGGGGAGACCCTGCCTATGTCCGGGTGCACTTGGTCCCGCCCATGTTTATCTACCGCACTAAATTTGAACACCTACTCGGCGTTACCCTCCCCCGCACAAATCAGGAGTGTTTGCGGCACGGAAAAATGGGCGTGGTCATGTGCCGATACAACAGTGCCCCCTCTCCGCTCCAAGATAGCACCTAAACTGATAGGAAATTCGAATATTGTTGGTAGATATTGCTTAGAAAATCCAGAAGGAATTTGATCGTAATCGTTTCCAACAACTACTCATGGACAGTGGTAATATGTTAGTTTGAATAACCGTATTTTACTCTAATTGAAGTACACCTTTTTTAGAAGTACATCTCGTTTCCGGAAGTGAACCGCCGGTGCTTGGGTAAAAGATTAGCCCAACACGATATGTGACATTTGAGAGAGACCAGTTTGCCCGAGATTTTTTCAATAATGCTTGAGGTCTGAATATTCACAAAAAAAAAACTATCAGCCATCCCTTTGTTGGTCAAAAGATTGCTTGTATGGGACAACTTACAGATGAAACACTCCAGCGAACTTACAAATAACCAAGAGGAAAAACGGAAAGCTAAAGTTCTGCGTTTTTTGGCGTTTATTCGCAACGAATACACGGAGTTTATTTAGGTTCTTTACAAATAATTTTTTAGTTTGATTGGGTTTTGAGACAATCAAAGTCGACATTTTATTTGGCCTAGAACAATTGAAGCTTTAGCGGTGCTTGAAAGCAACCAAGATTCCCCAGCGTTACGAAGATTGGATCATTTACGTATAGAAATCGCTTATACGACGAGAAATCAGGAAACGCAATGGTAGACTTTACCTATAGTGGATTGTGGACGCAGAGGACTCGCTTTCTGGAAAAGCTGTTGTCAGGTCGTTCAAAAACCGCACTTTTCTGAAAATCGCTCTATGGACGGCTCGAAAGGCGATCCAGTTAAAGGCAGTGTTCACAATAAATTCCACTTCCGATATCACCCCGGTATTGTACGGAAGGTCTGGTGCCCTATATGAGCAAGGCATTAGCAAAACCACGCAAAGACGCGTTTTTGAGCCAAAATAGGCCCCTTCCTTTTTACGCTGATTTTTTTGCGAGCCGTGGAGGAATTGACCGCTATGAAGGTGCAATGAAGCGATCCAAGCTCACTTATCAGTAACTTCCCTTGACTTGATTATTCCTGTAATCTGAGTCTTCATTTGTTCACATCGATGGGGCGGAAGTGGAGCACCGGGCGGTTCCTGAGACACCAAAACAGCTTGTTTGCAGCTCTTATTTTGCCACTCCTGGCTCGTATTTTACCGTTTTTTCAGACACTGGGGGCCTAGAATCTTCCTCGCCTATCATTTCGCTGTGAGAAAGTCACCGGATGATGTTCATCGTTAACTCTGCCTTCAAATTGTTTTTCCAAGACTGCTAACACGTCGATGAAGCACGTGTCAACATAAATCGAAAACGAACTTACCATTTTTTGGAAGGAATTCACTTGGGAAAGGTGTGAATATATTATATCAGAGATTGTGGAAGCATCAATTCAATTGGGCCCTAGTCTGAGAATTTTATTAAATACAAGTTTTTGGTGTTATACTGGAAATCCAAGAAATGTGAAGAGTCTACCATTGGAAATTTAAAAAATTGCGCCGAATAATAGAAATACAGCCTCTATTTGAAGTACACCTCTAATAGAAAGTACATATGCAAAATAGAGGTCATGAGTATTAGAAAATACATGTATACTTCTAAAAGAGAAAAATACAGTATATATATATATATATATATATATATATATATATATATATATATATATATATATATATATATATATATATATATATATATATATATATATATATATATATATATATATATATATATATATATATATATATATATATATATATAACTTTATTTATTGACCTATACAAAAAATATGTCCAAGAAAGTCAGGAAGATGCCATGCAACGGTGGTTTGATGGTCCGTACCAGAGCTGTGCGTGATTACGAATTACGGTTTACGAATTACAGGTGTTTTTGACAATTTTTTACGAATTACGATTTACGAAAATTCGGTCCAGAATCGTAACGAATCGTAACAAATCTTGAAAATGAGGTTGAGGTACAATACATATAAATTTACGGTCTGGAGCATAAATAAATTTTACTTTTCTTTCAGACCCGTGAAAATTCCCTTCCAATTTCAATTTAGGTGACACCTTACCTGACATTCCCAGCCGTGTGCAGTCAGTAGTACTGTGCTTGTCTGGGCCAATTTCAGTCCTGCAATTGCGTCTCGACACGCTTGCGGCCGCGCGGCTTTCGAGGTCGGGAGAGATTTCAGGGCCGCAGCGCCCGCAGATCCGAATTGACTCTACATGCAGAAAGCTTTAGAAACAGGAAACTAAACAAAATTGTAGAAAACTGAATAAAAAGCCATCTCGAGTCGGCTTTGGCGCTGGGAACTCTGACTGACTCAAGCGCGTGCGGCTTCTAAAGCGTGTAGAGACGCAATTGCAGACCAGAAATTCGGCCCATGAGAAGCACAGTATGTCGGACATGGCGAAGATATATAATTGTTGATAACGAGTTTCAGGCACGGACTGACCACTCCGCTTTCTCAGTGACCAGCTCAAACTTATTATTGGTTGCGAACATTTTTTTGCGAGCCAGGTCGGCAATGCCGAGTTTCACGGTTATTCATTTCCAAGGAATGCTCTAGCTCCAAGATGAACACGAGAGACGCAGACATTTTCTGTCTATCTTCTTCTTCTTCTTCCCTAGCGTTTGTCCCACGTTGACGTAGGGTCCGCTTTCTGCCTATATCCGGAGCGATATTCCGGTTCGCAGTTGCAGACAACCGCTGTTGCAACACACGCAGCGCAAAGAAGAATCGATGCTGCGACCACGGTATCTTGGCACGAGTCATCTTCCCAGCACGATTGTCTTCAAGCTGCGATTGTTAAAGGCAGCATACACGCTCGCAAAAGTTGTTGAAATAAGTACATTAGTGGGGTCGTACGCGCCCTAGAAGAGCCCTCACGAAGTTGGAAGAGTTGAAATCGAGTGAAAATGACCGTATTTGAACCGTATTGAGTCACAAAATCATCCTTTCTTCGCCCATCGATACGGGCTACGCCCCTCAATAAAAATGTTCAATGCTCGATTATGGTCAATTTGGCCCATTTTTTACGCTTCTAAGGTCGCAAGAGTTCCAGAAAGGGCCTTACAATTACATTAGCGTCGTTATCCCAGCTCTGGAATTTGTTGCTAATCGCTATTTCAGCCACTGCGAGAACAGCTCGTTCCTTCTAAGCCAATAGCAGAACGAACCGTTATATCTTCATTTCAGTTGATTTTTTTTCCATTTTTTCTCATTATCTCTGAATATTAACAGCTTCAGACCTTCGATTCATTCCATGAAATTGATATCATTTTTGAGCTTGTATGCTGCCTTTAAAGCGGTCGTCTGCAACAGCGGGCAGGAATTCCATTTATGTGGCTCAGCTATAAAGACCTGGCTGACTTATGGAGCACAGAAAGGTTGAAATTCAGTACACATATACAGTTCGTTGCAGAATTTTACGGAGATTTCAAAGACAACCTCCACCGCGCATCTATCTTCTGCTGGGTAAATGTTATTAACAAAAAAATGGTATTTCGTTAGTGTTGAAATCGCGCTGAAGGATCGGGAAAATATATTTCTAACACAACAACACTCTTCAACAGAGAAGAGTTTTACAGGGATTTTCGAAATAACCTTTGATAGATGTCTACCTCCAGAGGCAATTCTGCTACGAGAGAAAAAGTGGTGTTTTAAAATTTGGTTCAATACCTTCCAACTGTCAAATAATGACTGCAGAGTCACACACCTTCCAGGGAAGGTTATGGACAGCCCTAAAATTTGAGAAATTCAAGCAAAATCCAAGCGCTTGAGAAAAATAAGATTGAAAATTGTCCACTTTTCCTGAAATCAGAGATTTGGGGAAAACCTCCATCTTTTTGCGTTTCAGAAAACTAAACAATATTCACCCTCTAGGACCGCTTTCTACACTCCAACAATCTTATGTATGTGGCGAGGAAGGCTTCTAACTCCCTTCAGAGTAACGCTTCACAGTTATATGTAAAGGTCAAGCTTGATTTCTGCGTCAAGAAGTGGTTTTGCAAATGTATATCTCTTTTAGAATGGCCATTTTGTCCAAGTATCCTTCTCTTGAAAGACTGAGCCTTAAGCATTGAACTGCGATTTGTTTCACTACCCTGTTGTCCTTCTTCGCATTCATTCACTTGCATTTAGTAATGCGGTGGTTCTTTATGTTTTCAAAGTTGAGCGAAACGTGGCAAGGATGAAGCCTAAGAATTGTTCAAGCCCTAAAGTTTCAACTTCATATATTTAAGTCATTTCTATACCACAGGTGCATGCTGAACATCTTTTCACGCATTGCTCAACAGCGTTGTTTTAAAATCCAACCTTAATCCTTCTTCGATATGGAACACTGAAGTTCTGAGGTGTTCCACATCAGAAAGGATTAAGATGATTTCGCTGCTGATAACTAATGCGTGGCGATATTCAGCTCTGTCGTGTTCAAATCTATCGGTGAAACTGGAAAGCCTTCATCTTTGCCACGTTCCTCAACAGGCATAGACACCGCATTACAAATGCAGAGGTGAATGAATGCGAAGAAGGATTAACACAGTAGTGAAATGATCGCAGTTCCTGGCAGGCTTCAGGAAGGATAGCGGACAAAAATGGCTGCATTCAAAAGTGCTCATTTGCAGGCCACTGTGACGCAGAAATCAAACTTGACCTTTTACACACTACTGGCTGTGGCGGTATACTCTGAAGGGAGTTAGAAAGCCTTCACTCGCCACATATAGATTGACCAGATCTAGAAGACGAATGTGTTTAGTTTTCTGAGCGCGAGAAACGGAGTTTTCCCCCAGGCTCTCTGATTTCAAAGTGGACAATTTCTCCAGTCTTACACTTCAGCTGAATTTTGCTGAATTAAATTTGGGCTGTCATAACCTTCCTGGAAGGTGTGACTCTGCAGTCATTAACTGTGTTGAAGTGACAGACAAATTACAAACACCACTTTCTATAGTAACATTGCCTGCAGGTAGACATCTATCAAGGTATTTCGAGAATCCCCTGTAAACTCTCTGTTGAAGAGTGTTTGTTATGTTAAATTATCACTACGTCCTTCAGCGCGACTCAACACACGAATACCATTTTGTTAATTTACGAAGTAGTATTGGAATTTATCTTTGAGAAATCTCCGTAAAATTTCTTACGGCAGAACAACTAGCTGAATTTCAGCCTCTGTATGCAGCCGAGTCTTTATAACTGAGCCGCATAAATGGAATTCTGCCCGCTGCTTGAACGTTTGCTTTAAGGCGGCATACAGAAAGCAAAGTGATATCGAACTTTCATGGAGATGAATCGAGGTCTAGCTGTTAATGTTCAGAGATAATGAAGATGGAAAAATCAGCTGAAAATGAATATGGCAGTTCGTTCTATATTGGCAGAGCGAACCGTTAGTACCGCAATTGGCTGAGAGTAGCGGGCTAACAACAGATTCTGTTAGGACAGCCTGACGCTAATATGTAAGACTCTGGAGACTCTTGCGACGAGAGTAGAAGCAGATTTGACCGCTAATCGAGCGACGAATTTATTTTTGATGTTGGCGAAGAAAGTGGTTTTTGTGACAGTCAGATCTGATCGACAACTCAGCATTTCAATACTTTGAAGCTTCGTGAACAACGCGTGCGACAGCTATTTCAGCGGCTTTGCGCGGCATTGTGCTGCCTGCTGATCGCGGCGGGAACAATCGCTAACGGAAGTGACGATGGCAGATACTGCGTAGTCGCGATTCTCTTTAGCGCTTGCGTGTTGCAGCTGGCGGTGTCTGCGGCTGCGAGGCCGGGGATGTCAAACCGATTATAGACGAGAAGCGGATTTTCGTCGGCGTGAGACAAACGCTTGAAGAAGAAGAGGAAGATGGACGAAGATTATTCTGCGTCTCGTATTAAAATAGCTGGGCTAGGCATTCCTTTAGGCAACCGTGAGCTTCGGCATTGCCGACACCTTCGCAAGAATGTTCGCGGTAATGTAAGTTTGAGCAGTCGCTGAAAGCAGTGTCAGTCGTAGCGCGCAAGCAACATCAGCTGGTATATCGCCGTAATCGACATACTGTCTTTCTGCGGGTGAATTCCAGTCGCAATTTAGCGTCTCGACGGCACATGGCCGCGCAGCCCGAGGTCAGTCGAGGTTCCCAGCTGCCCAAAGGCCGACTCGAGATGAAACATTTAGTTTTCTACGAATTTTGTTTGAACATGACTGCAAAGCCGTAGGAGTCAGCGGATTTGCGACGTACAAGTCTCTCGGCTCAAGTATTGACACTAGCGATGTCGAGGACATGATGCAGACCGAAGAGTGGCCCAGACAGGCTACTGTACTACTGCATGTGACTTTGAGGAGAATGTCAAAGTAGTGTCACCTAAGTGAAGTGGAAGAGGAAATTTCACGGGTCTGAAAAAGTAAAATTGTGTATGCTCCAGACCATAAATTACCATGTATTATACCTCAACTCCTTTTCAAGATTTGTTACGGTCGTTACATTTTTGGACCAGTTTCAAACAAATCATAAATCATAGCGTCGTAGCCGTAATTCATAAATCGCTAATTCATGTACACTGGCTCTGGTACTGTGCATCAAACCACCGTTCGCGGCATCCGGCTTTCTTGACATATTTTGTATAGTCAATAAAAGTTGCTAATATATAATAATAATATAATATGTATATATAACTGTAGCTATATGTAATATGCGTAATATATATCATATATATATATATGTATATATATAACAATAACAACTAATATATGCTGCATAATATATGTATGCTGTATATATATATGCCGTGACACTTCTCTTTTTAGAAATGCATGTCTTCTAATGCTCAGACCCTATTTCATAATATTGCTTCTATCTAGAGGTGTAGCATAAGAGAGCTGTACTTCTATTTGAAGTACCTCTAGTAGAGTGCATTTATAAGGTAGAGTGGGTATTTAGAGTACATTGTAGAAAACACAGAGAAATGCAGGTATATATGTATGTAGCCTTGTAGCTATATATATATATATATATATATATATATATATATATATATATATATATATATATACTATATATATATATATATATATATATATATATATATATATATATATAACTTTATTGACCTATACAAAATATGTCAAGAAAGTCTGGAAGTGCCGCAGACAGTGGTTTGATGGTCCATGCAGAGCTGTGCGTAATTACGAATTTTGATTTACGAATTACAGGTGTTTTCACGATTTTTACGATTTTGATTTACAGAAAATTCAGTCCAAAATCGTAACGAATCAATAACAAATCTTGAAAATGAGGTTGAGAATTTACAATACATATAAATTTACGGTCTGGAGCATAAATAAATTTTGCTTTTCTTTCCAGACCCAGTGAAATTCCCTTCCAATTTCAATTTAGGTGACACCTTACCTGACATTCCCAGCCGTATGCAGTCAGTAGTACTGGTGCTTGTCTGGGCCAATTTCCCAGAATCCGCAATTGCGTCTCGACACGCTTTGCGGCCGCGCCCTTTCGAGTCAGAGAGATTTCAGGGCCGCAGCCGCAAGTCCGTTGACTCTACATGGCTTTAGAAACGAAACTAAACAAAATTGTAGAAAACTGAATAAAAAGCCATCTCGAGTCGGCTTTGGCGCTGGGAACTCGACTGACTCAAGCGCGTGCGGCTACAAAGCGTGTCGAGACGCAATTGCTGGACCGAAATCCTTCCCAGCAAAGCTTGTATGTCGGAACATGTGGCGAGATATAATTGTTGATAAAGAAGTTTCAGCAGGCACGACTGACCACTCCGCTTTTCTCAGTGACCAGCTCAAACTTGACTATTGGTTGCGGGCTGCCCATTTTTTGCGAGCCAGGTCGGCAATACCGAGTTTCACGGTTATTCATTTCCAAGGAATGCTCTGGCTCCAAGATGAACACGAGAGACGCAGACATTTTCTGTCTATCTTCTTCTTCTTCTTCCCTGGCGTTTGTCCCACGTTGACGTAGGGTCCGCTTTCTGCCACCTATATCGGAGCGATATTCCGGTTCGCAGTTGCAGACAACCGCTGTTGCAACACGCAGCGCAAAGAGAATCGTGCTGCGACCACGGTATCTTGGCACGATTAGTCATCTTCCCAGCACGATTGTCTTCAAGCTGCGATTGTTAAAAACAGCATACACGCTCGCAAAAGTTGTTTGAAATAAAGTACATTAGTGGGGTCGTACGGGCCCTAGAAGAGCCCTCACGAAGTTGGAAGAGTTGAAAACGAGTTAAAATGACCGTATTTGAGCCGTATTGAGTCACAAAATCATCCTTTCTTCGCCCATCGATACGGGCTACGCCCCTCAATAAAAATGTCCAATGCTCGATTACGGTCATTTTGGCCCATTTTTTTCGCTTCTAAGGTCGCAAGAGTTCCCAGAAAGAGACCTTACGAGTACATTAGCGTCGTTATCCCAACAAATTTGTTGTAGCTCCGCTATTTCAGCCACTGCGGTACAGCTCGTTCACTTCTAGAAGCCAATATAAGACGAACCGTTATATCTTCATTTCCAGTTGATTTTTCCATTTTCTCATTTATCTCTGAATATTAACAACTTCAGACCTATGATTCATTCCATGAAATTGATATCATTTTTGAGCTTGTATGCTGCCTTTAAAGCGATTCGTCTGCAACTTAGCGAGGCAGGAATTCCATTTATGTGGCTCAGCTATAAAGACCTGGCTGACTTATGGAGCACAGAAAGGTTGGAAATTCAGTACATATACAGTTCGTTGCAGAATTTTACGGAGATTTCAAAGACTAACCTTCCACCGCTGCATCTATCTTCTGCGGGTAAATGGTATTAAGCGCAAAAATGGTATTTCGTGTGTTGAAATCGCTGAAGGATCAGGAAAATATATTTCTAACATAACAACACTCTTCAACAGAGAGTTTTACAGGGATTTTCGAAATAACCTTTGATAGATGTCTACCTCCAGAGAGCAATTCTGCTACGAGAGAAGAAAAAGTGGTGTTTTTAAAATTTGGTTCAATACCTTCCAACACAAATAATGACTGCCAGAGTCACACACCTTCCAGGAAAGGTTATGGACAGCCTAAAATTTGAGAATTCAAGCAAAATCCAAGCGCGAAAAGTAAGATTGAGAAATTGTCCACTTTTGAAATCAGAGATTTGGGGAAAACCTCCATCTTTTTTGCGTTTCAGAAAAACTAAACAATATTCACCTCTACAGGACCGCTTTCTACACTCCAACAATCTTATGTATGTGGCGAGGAACGCTTCTAACTCCCTTCAGAGTAACGCTTCACAGTTATATGTAAAGGTCAAGCTTGATTTCTGCGTCAAGAAGTGGTTTTGCAAATGTATATCTCTTTTAGAATGGCCATTTTGTCCAATTATCCTTCTCTTGAAAGACTAAGGCCTTAAAAGCATTGAACTGCGATTTATCTTCACTACCCAATGTATGTCCTTCTTCGCGTATTCATTCACTTGCATTTGGTAATCGCTCGGTGGTTCTTTATGTTTTCAAAGTTGAGCATCGAACACGTGGCACAGGATGAAGCCTAAGACATTGTTCGGCAAGCCTAAAGTTTCAACTTCATATATTTAAGTGTTCTATACCCACGATTGCGTACCTGAACATCTTTTCACGCATTGCTCAACAGCGCGTTGTTTTAAAATCCAACCTTAATCCTTCTTCGATATGGAACACTGAAGTTCTGAGGTGTTCCACATCAATAATTTAGGTCATGTGCGGACTTATAACTCATTATTAGATTTACGAATTACGAATTACGGGGAATTTGAAATATTACGATTTACGATTTCCACGAAATCCCAAAATTCAATTACGCACAGCCCTGGTCCTGTAGCTTCTTATTCAGATACTCGCGATTTCGGCCGAATATTCGAATTATTCGTATTCGAACCATTCGAATAATTCGATTATTCGGAAGAGCAAAATTTTCGAATAATTCGTTTATTCGAATATTCGGAGAAGTCTATTTTTCGAGTAATTCGTTTATTCGAATGTCGGAGAAAGTCATTGGCTTCTCGAATAATTCGTTTATTCGAATATTCGGAGAAGTCACTTTTTCGAATTAATTTGTTTATATCTGAATATTCGGAGAAGTCGAATTTTCAACTCATTTGTTTTTATTCGAATATTCGAAAGAGTCAATTTTTCGAATTATTCGTTCATTCGAATATTCGAAAATTTTTATTCGTTTGATATACTCTAGTTGACATACTCTAGAAGAAATCGGGAATCGTTTTTTTCTTCAAATGTTCGATATTTACCCAGATAATTCCGGAAGTATGTTCACTCTTTCGAATGTTCGATTTTCCAAATAATTCGGAAATGGCTCTTTTTAATTTTCTCGACTTTTCGAATGATTCGAAGTCGCCTTCTTTAATCAGATATTTAATTTACGAATCAATCGATTTGGTCGAAGTATAGTTCCCAACCCCATGAAATTTTAGGGTGTTTTTGAGAAAAAAAGAATCGGATTCTGCTCAAAAGTGGCGATCGGGGGCAACATCAATATGTCACGGTATCAGGCAGTAAACATGGAGAACTCTTGAAAGAAAAACCATTACACTTCCGTGAGAATTCTGTGCCGGTGGCAAATTATAAACTTGTATCTAGCGTACCACTTCGGAAATCGTCAAAAGTCGCGATTTGCCACCAAATTTTCCCTTAAAAAAAAGCTTCTCAAGAATCAAGTCGAAAATTTCAGGAAATTGACACATAAACCCCCAAATTCGTGATCAGCGCCCCAAATAACACAACTGGGAGGGTATTAAGTTAAATCTGGAACATTTTTAAAAACGCTTTCGGGGCCCACTAATTGATATGAATAAACTCCCAACCGAAAATCCGTACAAATCCATAATAACTATTTCAGTCTCATGCTACAAAGTTTAGATGTAATGTGCTTTCTACCCAAACTTGGTCAAGAAGGAGGTTGTTTTGGGCGCTGAAGACAATTATGAGGGGTCAGTTTCCCCAAATTCTCTTAAAGACTAGTGCACGTTTTGGAAGGTACAACAGGTACAGAAATCTTGACGAAAAACGTCTATAACTCTTTTCGGTGTGGTTTTAGGCAGATGCCGAAGACCATAATCGGTTTTACACCAAAAACGGTTCTAGAGAGTTATATTTCTTCCAGAATAATTAGGCTAACTCAAAAGTAGCTGCCTTAAGAGCCTCTACTAGACATGGGAGCTTATATAGAAGAAAGAGGTGGAAAATGGAGGAAGATTGAGTTGATGATCAGGAGAGAAAGACATAACACGCGGGCGCACGCGACGCGACCGCACACGCCACCGCCCAGGCCTCCTCCGTGCCGGCGCTAGCTGAGGCGAGACAATCCACACAATGCTCACTGCAAGATTTTGTGGGCGTTGCCCACAATCTTTTTTGTGGGCACTCGACTCTCGCCGGCGCGATTATGTGGAACGTCTAGCGTCGACGAAAAAGGACGCGAAAGTGGCCACTCCCTCCGGGGCAACACGCGAGCGAATGCCAGAGAAGACACCCAACATCTTTATTACAATCATGGGCCAAGGTACATCGCTTACTGTTTCCGAACGAGCCCAAATACGTGCCCTCAACGCTGCCGGGCTGAGCCAACGTCGAATTGCCTCCCAGCTCGGACGTTCCCCCAACTGCATAAGCCAGTTCCTACGAGATCCTGAATCCTACGGCTTGGCAAAGAGTCCTGGACGCCCAAGAAAGGTCAGCGGCATGGATGCATGGAGGATAAGCCGACTCTGCTCAAACAGTAGTCTGTCTCTCAACCAAGTGAGGGCTCAGTTGTCGCTCAATATGTCGAAGACTACTGTTTGGAGCGTCGTAAACGCAGACGAAAACATCGTCCGCCAAGTGATGAAGAAGGCTCCATCACTCTCAGAAGCCCACAAATTAGCTCGACTCCGGTTTGCAAGGAACAACATGGCAACAGACTGGTCAAAGGTAAGGGATTCTCTAAAAAAACCGATAAAATATAAAAAGATAAAGGCGACATGTTGCAGGTAATTTTCTCCGACGAAAAGAAGTTTAACCTTGATGGACCTGACGGTGCTCGATGCTAATGGAGAGATCTTCGCAAGGATCCGATGGTATTTAGTCGAAGAAATTTCGGAGGCAGTTCGCTTTGATGTGTTGAGGAGTATTCTCCAGCAGAAGGTGTTTTGGAAATCGCCTTCACTCCGTGTCAGGATGGATTCGGAAAAATGTCAAGAAACATTGCGTGCGCATCTTCTGCCGTTCTTCCACATGGAAACAGGCGTCAACGCTACATTTTCCAGTAAGATAACGCTGCGGGTCCGCCATGTCTCCCAGATCCACAAAGGCGTGGCTTCCAGCAAAACCGAGTTCGCGTGATGGAATGAAAGCCCGCGTACAGTCCTGAATGCAACCCGATAGAGTAGAATATCTGAAGTACAATTGTGCGCCAGATTTTACCGCGAATAACAAGCGGTATGGGACCGTAGACGAGCTAAAGGCCACTGTACTCGAAGCCTGGAGAAATTTGGATAAAAAATGATATCCAATTTGATCACTTCTATGTCGAATCGAATTTTTGAATTAATTTCCAACTCTGGAGGTGCGATATCATAATAGATTTCATGTATGTGTATGTTTTGTTCATTCCTTGTTTGATAGTTTTTGTTTTTCAGTAGTGTCCCTATCATTTCCGAACGGCTAATAATGTGACAATTTGAAATAAAATATTACAATATTATGCTATTGTTATAGAAACAAGTGAACAGAGGTTATTTACCTTGCTGAATTCATTTATGAGCATTACTGAACGCCGCACTCAATTTAAACATAAAGACTGTGGTTTTCAGGGGTGTCCCTATCGTTTCCGAACGCACTGTATAGCTGCACGCAAGATCAATAGCTACCTCATCGTTCTGAAGAGCTTTCTCGATGATATGATGCTCACTGTCTCTGCCGCTAAAACAACGGTATCTGTTTTCTCCACTGACCTTAAAAACACTGCGCTCACCCCGTTGTGAATTGTGAAGACGCTCGTCTGCCTGCCGCACGTTTCCCTAAGCTGCTCGGCCTAGTATTGGATCCTTCGTTGAAGTTCCACAAAAATACTGAGCAGAAACAGGCTACAGTGAGAGCAAAGCTCAACGTCCTACGAGCTCTGGGAGGAACGTCGTGGGGAAGTAGCAAGGAGACAATTTCGACCACCTACAAGGCAATATTGCAGCTGGCGTTAGAGTACGCTGCACCGGTATGGCAGCACATATTATCGGATTCATCGTGGACAAAGATGCAACGAGTCCAAAATGCTGCTCTTCGGATTTCCACGATGTGCTAAAAGCACCCCAGTGAAACATCTTTATGCTGAAGCCCGTATTCTGCGTGTTAAGGAGCACTGTCAACTCCAAGCGCAGCAACTGGTTATTAATATCGTCAAGCAGCCTGACCACCCACTAAGAAGGATTATGAAACCCGTGAGAGAGAGAGAAAGAGAGAGAGAGAGATCAGAGGGCCTTTTGCGGATGCTCCCGAGAAAGTCAATATACAGAGATGGACGGACTCCCAACTGGATCGTCTGCGTCTTTTAAGTGCGGAGCACACCAAGTTCGTCAGGGATCACTTGAGTAGGATGGCCGTCAATACCATACTGGGGGTCGTACCACCTGTAGTCAGCAACACCAAGAACTCGGTAGGCGGGCTAGAAGTACCCTTGCCACGTTACGCTGCGGTCATTCCCCTATGCTGATGTCACATTTGCATAAGGTCGATAAGAGTGCCCGGACTGTGGTAGCCGTGGCCACACAACTGAGCACCTATTCGATTGCCCAAAGAGGCCTACTACCTTGACAACAATGGATTTGTGGACGAATCCGGTTTCAGTCGCCCGTTTCTTGAAACTTTGACAAAAACCTTTCTGCGGTTGCAAAGAAGAAAAAGAAGAAGAAACGGGGAAATTACCTTTGAGTAAGAGGTTTTTTCCATTACATAAGACTTCCATGCCAGCCTCAACATCAGGCGAAGCTGATCTCACTGCAACATTGTGGGCGAGCTTCCTATGACTATCGAGTTGACGCACTTTTTCGACATGGAGTAACCTATGCCGTTCTTGTGTTAACTGGTGGCTCACATGCTCGCTAAAAGAAGCTAAAATTCCGGACATGTCGGTCTGAAAACACTGAAAGAATTCAGTTACGAAAACATTGTGGTTTTAGTTACCTTGACAGCAATGTGTCACCAGTCATGGCAGAGGACAATCCACTGACAACAGCGATATTCCCTTCACTGACACTGGACACTGGTACCAGTTCACAGCTTCTAGCAATGAAGAGCTGAAAATATAAATGCCACAGATGGTGTAGCCCCTTCTCTGTCAGAGAAAGCTGCTTTGCAGCAGACGTATAAAAATTAATGAAAAAAAAATTTGCAGAGAGCCGCGACGCTACGTTGACGTGGCACGTGCACGAGCGAGGGATGGCTATCGGCTGAATATTATTGCGTCACTGCTGCATTGGGGTTTGATAAGAAAAGGATGTGGGCCGTACACAGCCGAAATTCCAAGCTTTTTCATTACAGCAATACGAAAATACTGATGTGGAGTAACTGTTTGTTTTTGTGACGTATCATTATGAAGGTACTGTGTTTCACTGGCCCGAATTCCGGTCTGCAATTGCGTCTCGACACGCTTTGCGGCCGCACGCTCCCGAGTCAGGAAGTTTCCATCGCCGCAACCACCGATCTGTTGACTCTAGGTGGGTTTTAGAAACCAAAAAAATTGGACAAAACTGTATCAAAAAGCAACATCGAGTCGGCTTTGGCG